>CAJDSM010033152.1:0-14601 GCA_903981925.1 Ostrea lurida
GTACTGTGTTTCTGGGACTTACTAGTAGGGCCTGGTTGTCACTGTGTTAATGGGGCCTACTACCGGTAATAAGGGCTGGCTCTGGTCAGATTGGGTGATGCGTGGCTTGCACCCACCCACCCCCTAAAATGACTCAGTTCTACATTACATAGATACAGTTGTATGTGAGCAGTGGTAGGGAGGGGTGTGTATGGTAGAGGTGTTTATAGCACAAGGGAAGGCCTGTGTGTAAGGTAAGGGAGGTGTGTGGGTAAATCAAGAAGGGTTTAAGATTATGGTGGACCGTGTGTATAGTGTTTTGGGTAAGGGGTATGTGGATGAGGTGTGTTTTGGGTAAGGGGTTTGTGGACGGGGTGTGTTTTAGGTAAGGGGAGTGTGTGGGGGCGTGTTTTGGGTAAGGAGTCTGTGTGTTTTGGGTAAGGGGTGTGTGGAAGGGGTGTGTTTAGGGTAAGGGGTGTGTGTGTGGGTGTGTGTTTTGGGTAAGGGGTGTGTGTTTTGGGTAAGGAGTGTGTGTGGGGGTGTTTAGGGTAAGGGGTGTGTGGAGGGGTGTGTTTTGGGTAAGGGTGTGTGGAGGGTGTGTTTTGGGTAAGGGGTGTGTGGAGGGGTATGTTTTGGGTAAGGGGTGTGTGGAGGGGTGTGTTTAGGGTAAGGAGTGTGTGGAGGGGGTTGTTTTGGGTAAGGAGTAAGGAGTGTGTGGAGGGGTGTGCTTTGGATAAGGGGTGTGTGGAGGGTATGTTTGGGGTAAGGGGTGTGTGGAGGGGGTGTTATGGGTAAGGAGTGTGTGTGGGGGGTGTGTGTTTTGGGTAA
Organism: Ostrea lurida; assembly: GCA_903981925.1. NCBI lineage: Eukaryota > Metazoa > Mollusca > Bivalvia > Ostreida > Ostreidae > Ostrea > Ostrea lurida. The sequence continues at coordinate 808 of CAJDSM010033152.1, forward strand.
GGAGCCTAGGTGTTTTGGGTAAGGGGTGTGTGGAGGTGTGTTTTGGGTAAGGGGTGTATGGAGGAGGTGTTTTTTGGTAAGGGGTGTGTGGAGGGTAAGAAGTGGGTGGAGGGGGTGTGGTTAATGTAAGAAGTGGGTGGAGGGGGTGTGGTTAAGGTAATAAGTGGGTGGAGGGGGTGTGGTTAAGGTAAGAAGTGGGTGGGTGGTGGTGAACATGTACTGGACCATTTATTGTTGGATCTATAAGGTATTTATAAATGAAAGCTGTCTCCCTCTATACTGATAGCAGGAAACAAAACAAAAATCAAAAAAAAAAAAAAAAACCTGGAAAATTGCCAAATGTTTTTATGATTCTACATTACTGTAATTTTGGCAATTGCTACAATTCATCAACTTGAAACAGGCTTTTGTTGTTCTTTGTTCATATATACCAAATGGATCTAGCAAATTATTCTAAGACTGGTAAAACAGAAAAAAGACAAACCATTTATTGGGAGGATAATGTCTCTATTTTCCTGCATAAAGGGAGATGGCAGTTTTCCTTCCTACGATTATCATGGGACTCTGCATATCAAACTGTCAATTAGCAGCCATTAAAGGTCATCATTCAGTATCTGGTCCTCTCGTATTGACCAAAGCTCTGAATCCAGGTCTTCACAGATATTATGTAGTCAGTACGAGTTTATATCCCTAGGATGGACACGGGAATTGAAATGAATATCCCCCCCTCGCGTGAAATTTCCATCGATTTGTTAATCTGTTAATGTAAGTATCTTCTCCCAGTTTTATACCAACAAGATGTACTTTGATACATTGATGTAGACCTTTGTTGTGATGTGCTGTACAGGCTACATGGCAGTATAGTACATAGAAAAGAAAACCCCAGAGGCCCACAGAAATCTACAACACTTGACAATGCTTATACAGTCTAACCGTGTTATCTCAAACTTGATGGGACCAAGAAAAAACTTCAATATATAAGCAGATTTGAGATATCAAGGGTAAAAATAGTTAGAAATAGGGTGGTTGGGACTTCTGAATCACTTCGACATAGCCATGGTATTCGAGTTATCAATGTTCAAGATACCGATCATTTAAGTGTATGTTGTTATTAACAAACTTTGGTCCAGTTGTTCATAGATGAATTATTTGTAAATCCATAAAAATTCATTGTGACCCCGACTCATGATAAAAAACTTTCTTTTATATTTCAAATGTGATATACCTCTAATATTTCTTGTGACTTCATATTTTACTGGGTCAAAAGGGGTGGGTGGGTTCAAATAAACTTGAAGTGTTTTCTTCTAGATTTCTCCTAATGGGACTAACACAAACACCCCCCCCCCCCCCCCCCCCCTTCTATCTAGGACACATGAGCAAACAGTGAATTGTGTGTTCATTGAAGAATAAATCAGGGTTTTTAAGATACACACTGGACAATAACAAAATACACCCTCACCCTCTAATGGAAAAACAAATCCTTAAATACCCCCCCCCCCCAAATCACTCATAAAATAGTAGATGCACAATTCCATTATTGATATGAAATGTACACACAGTTTTAATAAAATCTGATCAATAGTGTTAGAGATTCTGTTAGTGTATTTACTTTAGTGCCTTTAAAATTTGATGCAGTTTTCTGATCAAAAATGCAAAATTTGGCATAATCAGGATTTACAAGGGAATTTGATATTTTGGTGCTGCTACATATTGGTGCTCTTGCTTCACTGCCTAAAACCACTACAATTTGAATCCAGCTAACATACTCTAGACAAATTATGTCTATTTATGTCCATGGACAGACAAGGTAATTCAAGTACGGTATACCCCCACCACCCCTACAAACTTTGTATGTGTGAAGTATAATTAGCCACAAATAAGAAGCAGTGCAGCACATTGTACAAGATGTACAGGAACATGTTCATCATGATAACTGCTCTCTCTCCCTCTTTCTTTCTCTCTCTCTCTCTATCTCTTTCTCTCCCCCTCTCTCTCTCTCTTTCTGACCTCATAAGGTAAGTCATCTCCATCAATCTATGAAAATTCAATTCCATTATCTAGACAATTTTAGATACATATCCAGATTAATTTCTGTGTGCAATTTATTTAATTGATCGGATAATCTTTATTTGTGAGTTGATAATTTATTTAATTGATTGGATAATCTTTATTTGTGAGTTGATAATTTATTTAATTGATCGGATACTCAACATTACTTGTGAGTTGAAGAACAACATTTAACAAAAGCAACGCTAACATAGCATTATGCGCCCATCATGGTCTGGACAAAGTTAAACCATATGTGCATAATGACCTTGAACTTTGACCAATTGCCTTGTCTCAAGGTCATGACACATCCTTTGGTCCAGGCCAACAATTCTGTGAAATATTATTCCAATCCATGCACTCAGTGAAAGTTATGGCCCAGATAACTGATGTTAAAACCACTAAGTGCATCATGACCTTGATCTTTGCTCAAGGTCATGACACTTCTTTGGGTCAAGGGCAAGAATTCTTTGAACTATTAATCTAATTCATGCACTCAGTGAAAAGTTATAGTCCAGACAATGTTAAAACCACTATATGTGTATTGTGTCCTTGATCTTTGACAAGTAAACTTGAATCAAGGTCATAACACTTTCTGGGGTCCAGGGCAACAATTTTATAATGATAATAATAAAAATGATTGGATTCATATAGCGCGCCTTATCCACCTAAGTGCTCAAAGTGCTTTACAACGCATTATTACCCCAGCAGACCTTAACAATCCAGAACCTTTCTCAGTGCAAGCTGCCATTACAGCGCTAAGAACACTAACATTCTGACAATATCTTTCACAGTCTATAGCCAGGTACTCCTTTAACACTCGTGTGGAGTGAGGAAATTCGTGTAAAGTGCCTTTCCCAAGGACACAACGTCGGCCCTGCCATGGCTAGGATTCGAACTCACAACCTCTCAGTCGAGAGTCTGACGACCTAACCATTAGGCCACCGACACCATTATATTATGAAATATAGTACTGTTTATTTTATTTACAGAGAGGGTCAGAAGTTATGGCTCAGACAAACTATTTCGGACAGATGCTGGACAGACAGACAAAGCCATAATACATTATGCCATATCTAAAGATGGGCGTATAAAAATCATGGCAAAATTTGTTTCCCTTCATATTCAAATTTTCTCCGATAGACTTTCGGGGTATCAAATTTTTTTTTTACTTCAATGGAATATATTTTGGCCATGAATAGATGTAATTATCATCCACTCAGATTTGGGGTGTATCAATGTACCTTTTGGGGGGTCCTCTTACATTTTCATGCTATGAATAGCATTATAATAAAGGAAATTCTAGCTGAATATAAATTAAGATTAAGTTTACAATGATAAAATACTTATGTAATCAAAGACTTTCTAAAGACCAGTGAAAATTCCAAATACGAAACAAAGTACATTTGATGGTATTTGACAAATCAAATAATCTGCATTATAATCATGATTTGACTGCACAATATTATTTTGTTATTTAATGTGCAATGAATACTAAAAAAAATATTTATTTTATCAATAAAAAATGAAAAATACCAAAACCCTATAATCATTTAGCAGTAAAAATAAGATCAAATTTGACACAGTCTAAACCCAGATGCACAATTTATACTACGGTACTCTAATAATGTGAAATCCGTTAACATAAAGCTTATAATGCACTTGTGGATATTAAATACATTGGAATGTACAGATTTCCTCTTGACCTTTACTGACACAAATTTAACAGAGTTTATTTAATAATTATAGGTCTCAATACCTTTGTGGGTTTTTTTTTTTTAGGATTTAATCTTCGATCCTCATTAGAGTTGTTGAAAATTAAGGCTTAAAATTAATAAACAACCAAACTAAGTGATGCAATTTATATGTGACTGGGATTATCTTCACGCTTCAGTCGTATTCCAATATTCTGCATTACATTTGGAGCAAATATACTATATCATTATTATTATTAAAATACAAACAAAACTCATGAATAGATTAGCTCAAACTTCATTATAGAGCTTATATAATTAAGCCATATTCCATTACCATTGTAGACATAGGGGAACAAAGATTTTTTATTTGTAAGCTTCCCTGTGGAATCACAGAGGACGTCACATGAGAGTCGAGAAACCTCACACAAGCCTTTGTGGGTGCACTACGAGATTCCAAAATTATATGTGATAACAAGCTAGATTAGTGCAGAAAGGTTCAGTGGCTGGAATTACATGTATTGCAGGTCCCGTTCAATTGACAACCTAACAATTAGGCTGTGAAAACCACAGATAATATGGATTGGGCCTTTCAGACTGCATGTGTAATAAAACAAAGAGTTCCTGACATTTTACACGCTAATATGAGCAATTTTCTGTAAATTTTGCAAGATATCTGTCTTCATATTGACACGTTTTTCCCCTTCATGTCTTGTACTGCTCTAATCATCAACTCACAGAATTCATGTTAAACACTGTGCAGCTGGGAGATTTTAAAAAGTGATCAAATAATTTAAAAGGTGTTCCTTGTTTCCATTAAAACTTTATGGGGCACCCCTCCCAAAGCAAACTACTCATTTTAATGTTACCCATTTCAACTTTAGGTGACCCAAGAATTTGATATGATCGACCTTCCTGAGCATCAGGCATGTATTACATCAATCATCAAACCAGACTACATATAAATAGATTGTACAGTACGTTCGTTATATTTTACTCTCACATTAATTACATAACAGTTATTAATAAATTATGATATTTCTGAGTAATTACTAATAGTTATATAGCATATATCTCACAACATTGCTACCTATAATACGACATAGATAACTGTTTTTGCCATTAGAAATGGTGTGCTGTGTGTCTAAAAATGTGGGTTTTTTTTAATTGAGACAGAGAGTTATTTGCAAATCAAATGTGAAACATGTTAAAAGAATTTAAAGTGTATAATTTACAATATTCTCATTAAGTTTCATTGAAATGTNTGCAAATCAAATGTGAAACATGTTAAAAGAAAGTGTATAATTTACAATATTTTCATTATCTGAGTTTTATTGAAATGCATTTACGACCCTCTTCAATACTTTTAAAATCATATTTTCCTTTCTATGCATGCATTGTTAGATTTACTGAATAAACAGAAATGAAAACATTGATTTAGATCTCGTAAGTTTGACAGAAATGAATATCCAAGTAAATACAATAATCCATTGATTAAACATTCAATTAACTTCTGCATGCCTCATTATTCTAGCTAAACTTATCCAGTCCTTTGAAATTACGAAAGTTGATCAGCCCTGCTTCAGTTCCACGCCCCCTAATAGTTCTATGTTCATAGATCTACAAACCATCTCACCTTTAATTCCAAATGACTTTTTCGTGTATTCCGTCACATCAATTAGGATAATTACATTGAAAGCCCGGTTTCTCGTTAGTCAATAAATCACCCGAATATTAATACAGAACTATTCATACATCATTAATGTTCAGTGCTAATTCAACAGTATTGGAGATCTGGTACATCCATGCTTTTGAATACCAGTATATCATTGAATTATAATTCAAATACATCAAACTGATTTTATGACAATTAATTTGGGAATTTGTATAATATATGATGTAAACCAGTTAAATTTTCAACACCTGACAAAATTGTGAACTCTTTCCTAAAATTTTTAAAAAATGTGGTATAAGATATAAATATAATTTNACCTGACAAAATTGTGAACTCTTTCCTAAAAAATTTTAAAAATGTGGTATAAGATCTAAATATAATTTATAAGATAAGATATCTAAAAATCAGTAATTGCATGTCAACTTTTGGGGCCAATTTAGGCTGTTTTACATACACAACTTCCATGAAATACTTTACAGTTATAATAATCAAAACCCTTATTGTTTTTTTGGTTAAATTTCCTCTAATATGTTTCATGAATCAAACAAGTAATGTAAAATATATACTTCCAGGGACAATTAATTATGTCTGTTAATTAATATGTTTGTTTAAAAAAAAAGCCATTTAGAACAAAATTACCTGCAGCTGTAAATTCAAGCAAAACAATATAAAGAAATAAAACAGATCACCATTAAGTTGGCATGAACACACCATGAGAACGCACGATAGGTTTATACCGCATGGTTTGATCCACTCGCGAGAATCTTCCACAAAGTGTTGGTCTCCAGCTTTGTGACGCGTCTTTAAAACATGAATATATCAATAATACCGATTTCACACAGTTTCAGAGATCCTTACCTTTTCAGCAGTAACATACACAAGATGTCATCTTCGTTAATTTGTGCCAAAGTCAAGGTAGAAAAACTACAGCTGATGGTAGACCGAATCAAATGCTCCATTTCCAAAATACACAATATACAGAAAACTTCCTTATTGAAGCCTGTATAAAAATACTTCAAAATAATATCTGGTTATTGAATTTTGTCTATACATCATAGACACCATCGTAATCCAGACAGAGATATATGTTCCTTTAATAAATCACACGCACGTGGATTTACACAGTCAACAAATTTAAACTCTTCGGGAGTGCTGCATTAACTTTCATTTTTTAAATTCTCCCACTATAATGAATTTTAACATCACACACAGAGAAATGCATATACATACATGTATATACATATAAGTGTCGTTCTTGCATTATACCATCAGTCATCGCATGAAATACATTCCACATACCATAACTATGCATAAAACATTTCCCCCCTATCAAATAATCAATTTTGAACAACTCTACATAAAGGACAGGTTCCACTTGATATTTTTTTCTTCAATATACACAATAGAAATTGACAACGATAGCAAAAAATGGGGTCACAAATGTATAGTGCAGATATAGGAGTTTAGATTGCCCAAGGTGACTGAAACCAATTCACCTGTAACAGACATTTTTTCAGCCTTAACATGCTCTTATATGTATTAATAGGAAATATTGAAAATCTGTAACATCTATATAAAAAAAAAGAAAAAAAAAGAGGGAAACACTTATGGTAAATTCCCCGATAAACAATTTTCAAATTGTAGCTCTGAAATCCCAGTGTCTCATAAAATTCATCCCAAACGCTGATAGTCCAATCATTCATTGCTATCAATTTAGGCTTTTGATGGGACAATTTAGCGTCCGATCATTTATATACACGTATCCGTCCTCGTCATCTTCATATTGATTAAGCGAGCACATTTTCGTGTATCATCAAACTACGGACCTTATCTGATTCAGGATGTAAATTTTGGACTGAGAAGATATAGAGGAAAACGAGGCAGGATTAATTGCCTTACCTGAAACCCTACCATTGGACAAACCCCTATCTGCCAGTGTAAAGGAACTTCCAGTGTCATCATTTTCAGTCTTTTGAAACGTCTTATTGATTTGGTCCATCATTTTCCTAATTATTTGTTTTTTATGGAATGAGAAAGATTAGGCTAAATAGAAATTCCTCAATGATTTCTATGACACTTGCATTATAACATCCAATATATGATTTCAGAGGGATTTATACTCTAAAACCTTTGGTACTGAAGGAAGAGAGCTTAGCCTAATTCATAGAGTACTTTAAGTTCATTGTCAAACAAAACTGAACTTCTCATTTGTGATTACATCAAATTGTATACCATTCATCTCTTATTGTGCTAAATTTTGAATATGTTGAAAAAAGAAAGACGCATTTTGGGAGTGTTTTCAAATTTGATGAAGAAGCCCATCTTATTTGGGTCTTGGACTGTTTCATCTTAATCTGTTCTCTCAGTTTCATTTAATACTGGATCGAAAACCCTAAAAAAATATACAACAAGAGTACCAAAACAATACATAAATACTCCCATGAAAAGCATATATAGGGTGTTTTTCTTAAGCCATGATTTGTAGAATTTTGCTTCCGCGATTAACCGGTAGTATCAGCCATCATAGGGCTAACATTCTTTACATCACATGAATAAAACATCCCAGCTCAAAAAAAGATAAAAATCCTTGCACATGCACATGCACCTTCAAGTTATTTACAAAGACCCAAGCTTCCAAACTGGGAAGAATTGGGACAAAACCATGTCCTTTATTTGGACTAATCCAACAACCTTTAATTTTCTCAATAATTGACGAAAATTAAAATCCTTGCCACAAGCATATCTTCAATACCCATAAAACAACAAGAAGTTCCTTACTTGAAAATTGTGAGAGGAGATTGCCGGACAAATATTTACAAGCAAAGGGACAAAATTTTTTCAAGAGGACAAAATTTTGCAACAGATCTCAGTGTGACCCACAAAGAAACTTCATAGCAAGTTTCCAGCTTGATGTGTGACCGAGGCAGGTCACCCTGAATGGATTGACAGACAGATGGACACGGATGTACTTAATATGTCCCATCTAAAGATGGATGAATAGATTTTCACTCCCCTTCAGGAAATGCTTCATGCCCCCTCCCTCCAAACATATCCCGATTACTGGCAGTACCTGATATTGACCTCACCAAAAAATCCTGGACTTTTCCCCACTGTAACTGTTACAAACTAACCCAAGCCGTGTACTACATGAGACTACATGAGAACACATATATTATTTCACAAACTGTTACCAAAATGTTCAAGCTGAAAAGTACATTTAGCAGATACTGTGGGTCATTCTTTTATGGCCTCCGTCCAGGATTCCTGATTAGAACAATGTCTTCATCTTGAAAACAGACCAAAATCTGTGTGCTTATTTCATGATTAGATTTGAACACTTGCTCTCTGTTTAAAGACAACATGGACAGACTGATCAGAAACAACAAAAACTCGTCTAATGGAAAGTCTGGCTTCACGAAAAGAACGGTGAGTGATGATATTAAAACCTATAAAAATAAGTGTTTCAATTGACCATTGGATGAATTGTTTTGTGATTTGGGGGGGGGGGGGGGAGGAGAGAGAGAGGGGGGATAGGAGGGGTTATCAGGGTAAGAGGCCACTCTTTTCAATGTTTTCTTTGTAAACCCCTACAGTCGGTTTACTGAGAAGAGAATCCTAGAAAAATGGCCCACAACTCCTCTAGCTGCAGTTCAATCTGTCGCCAGTTTAACGCTAGCTACTTCTTCTAAACATCAAAAAATAAATAATGCATTTAAGTACCATAAGCATGTAGCTTGTATTATGACCAGCAACATCACAATTTGATAACGAAGCACAGACAGCTGTGTTATTTCTTTTGTCAGCAAGTTTTAGCCTTGGTTTCAATAACTTCTCTGTACACAATAACTGTCTGCTGGTTTGTCTTTTAAAAACCTTTTTTGATCTTTTGAATTTATTTAAAAAAGATAATTCTACGTTTACGTTTTAAAAATTGGGTCAAGAAAGTTGAAACCAATACATTTTTTCAAATCATACATTAAACCTCAATTTTCTAACCAGTTTGAATGATATATTCGAGTCATGTGGCAACAGATTTGGTGACACTTGTAAGCTCCTATACCTGTATGAATTTAGTAGTGAGCCCTGCTTACCTGAAGTTAATTGTTAATTATTAGGCTTGTTATTGACATTTTATGACAATAAGATAAAACAGGCTTTTGATTGAACCCTGAAGGAAATTCTCAAGATTGTAAAATATAAAACCTCCCCTAGAAATGAATGCTTATTAATGATACAAGAACAAAACTAAAATCAAATAGCAAGATCACAATTGGGTTTGACAGCAAACTAAAAATATTTTGAAATCTGACAACAGGTACTTGGTTTAGAAAGTGCAATTTAATCCAAGGACTATAAAGGGCCATGTTTCCAAATTAAATCGCACCATCAATACCTATTGGATTATAAACATACAAGTATCTGAAACACCTGTCAGTCAGGTATACAAATACCAAATATTCCTGGCTGGACAGAAATAGCTCAACATTTCAATTTCATTACACAGAATCAATATTGTGAATACTGGTAATGAGGTGACAAATCTCCATGGGTTATTGGATTGAAGTCTTTCTAGGGTAAAGCCCTCCACAAACAAACTCTTCCACAGATAAATGGTCATAATCATATTCAACTTTGTAAGGTAAACATCACATATTGGGGTGTTTCCTACTGATCATCTGTAACGAAAATACGTAGCCAAAGTATCTACCCATCCAGAGATTAGAACACAGTATCAACAATATGACAAAGGGATGACTTCAGCTTCTCTGTTGTCAATTTCCCATCTTTATATAGCATTACATTCCATTATCACCTGCATATGGTGTTTATGTCTCTCAATCAATTCAATATGTCAGAGCAAGTTCTGCATATGATCAATTTCTAATTGATTGACTGATTGTATGATGTTTACTGTCCCTTTTGAGAATCTTTTACTCATAAGGAGATGTCACCAATGCTGGTGAAGGGCTACAAAATTTAAGCCTATGTCTGGCACTTAGGGACTTTAAGCAGGGAGGGATCTTTATCGTGTCACACCTGCTGTGACACGGGGCCTCGGTTTTTGTGGTCTCATCTGAAGGACTGTCCCATTTAGTCACCACTTAAGACAGTCAAGTTGTACTGAGGACCTATTCTAACCTAGATCCCCATGGGAGAATTTTTAAAGAGGGGCAAGCAAGAACACCCCCCCCCTTCTTATTAATATACAAATATCCCACATTTGGTGACCTGCACAGTGAATTCACTAAGATTTATCTGTCTGATTCCCAATTCCTAGAAGAAATTTATTTTCTTAAAGAGGTAACAAAAGTCACGAAAAAAGAATTAATAGAAAGCAATAATCATTTTATCACCTTCCTGTAATTGATCGGATATTATGTTCTGTATAACGTTAATTCCTAATAAAAAAAAATCTCAAATGGCGATAAAACTTTGCACATCGTACTGTTCTATTTATCAAGGAGGCCATGCTAAACAGATTATTCTGAGTGAATGCATCATTTTAGATATCTTATTTATTTTGCTGTACATACAGTAATAGACCATTTCTATGTAATCCTACTAGGAAAACAATCAATATATATGTGAAAACTGTGAACGGTAAATTGCAGTCATTTATTCTGAACTCCTGACCTATCTGATTGCCTACACATTACATATTCCACAATGATGATTCTTTAATGCGTCACAGATAACAAAATATTGTTTGCATTACATTACATAAGATGTTTATGATGTAAATTTTTTCCCCCCAAAAACTACAAGCTGATATCCCAATTAATGTACAGTTGAACATCATTATCTCAAACTTGATGGGGCCAAGAAAAAACTCACGAGATATCTGTGGATTCAAGATATCAAGGATAAAAATACTCAGAAAATAGGTGGCTGCAGGTACTTCCGATTCACTTCAACATTGCCATGGTGATCAAAATATACCAAAGTTCAACCATAGTTTTGTTTACCATATGGGGTGATCATTGAGGGCAACAGTAATCATTGAGCCTTATACTGATTTAAGCAATGATCTTTTATCATCTAACATATAGGGGCAAATCAGGGCAATATATAGACAGTGCATGTATTGAGGAGAACACAAAGCTTATTGTACTCAGGGTTGGTGCTATAAAACCATGGATAGACCTCATCAGCATACTATAATTGTATAAATCATCCCCCCCCCCCCACCAATTACACTTAAAGTGCCCCACTTTGTACTTGGGCATTAGTGAATTCCAAAGACAAGAGATACCACCCCTCTACACTTTGTGGATTCCAACTTTCAGTTCCAATGATAGAGGTCATCTAAGATGGCAGAGTACCACAAATGCATTTTTCTCCTGGTGTGTTTATCAAATTTATCTGCAGGGTAAAACAAATTCATCTGCATGACATTAGACAATTGTTTACTTCTCATGTAAACCACCTGTAGATATGCATGGACATTGGACAATCTTCTTGTGTTGTCCAGATGAGAATTCTATGAATGCCTTCAATATCAACATGACAGTATCACTAGTTTTGAAATAGTCATTAGAGTGTAATAATAAGCAAATTAAGGAGTGGGTGGAAAGTTAGAAAAATTCAGCCCTCTTGATATCAATGCAAACAATATTCAGACATTGTCTTGAGATAATGTGCACAGAAAAGCCACTGTCAAAATACTTTATTTGATAAATGAGTTTCATATTAGTAAATGATAAATTGTCCCAAGAAATAAATGACCTAGTCAGGACTCTATAAAAGGCTAAACTATCTGATAGCAAAATCTTGCTGTCAACCTGTATTACTTCCAAGTCAATGACCAGAAAACCACTTCAAACACTCCTTCGATCAGTTATTCATAATTCAGTGTAAATGTATTTGCAAACTGAAAAATCATTAGCAAAATTAATGCACTGAATGAAGCAACCTGAAAGTTAAAAAAGGAAGATCTTGGTACATGTACTTAATTACATGTGTGTTCATTCTTAAGATGGTTTGATTTGTCGAAATTCAATAATGTTCACAGTAAATACTTTCAATAACATTGATAATTTTCACAATTACTTGCAATTACATTTTTACTTTACTAATGTAATTAATTACTCTCAATTTCTTTGAAGAATATAATATTGACTGAAATATATTTCATTCTTGAAGTGGAAGCTTATTTGGGTATTTCTTTCTTCCTGTTGTTTCCTTCTTCGATACGACAATGGTCCACACCTGAACAAAATTAGACCTTCACCTAGAGCCCTGGGCACCTTGGTCATGTTACATCTAGTACATAGACATAGTGAGACATCTATCCATTGCATAAACATGCTGTGAAAAACAGAGAAACACCATCATCACCTGACAATTTTATACATTCCAAAACAGACAAGATTTTCAATTACTTTTCAAATACATTCGAATTCTTTATTATACCCCACGCAATGAGTTGCGGAGGGTATAATGTTTTTTGACCCGTCTGTCAGTCAGTCAGTCAGTCCGTCAGTCCTTGTTGTTTTTTTTTTTTGTCAGCGCAAAATTCTCTGAAACCGCTCAACAGAATTTCGTGAAACTTTGTAGTTACGAAGAAACATACCATGTAGATGCATATATGCAGGGAATTCTGATTCAATTTTTTTTCGGGGAATTATGCCCCTTTGAACTTAGAAATTTGGCCACATTTAAATATACTATTGAAACAGTTTGTCAGCTCAACTCCTCTGAAACCGCTCAACAGATTATCGTGAAACTTTGTAGTGATGAAGAACATACTGTGTTGATGCGCATATACACAGGGAATTCCGATTCAATTTTTTTCAGGGAATTATGCCCTTTTTGAACTTTAGAAATTTGGCCACATTTAAATATACTATTGAAACAGTTTGTCAGCGCGACTCTCTGAAACCGCTCAACAGATTATCGTGAAACTTTGTAGTGATGAAGAACATACTGTGTTGATGCGCATATACACAGGGAATTCCGATTCAATTTCTTTTCGGGGAATTATGCCCCTTTTGAACTTAGAAATTTGGCCACAATTAAATATACTAATTGAAACAGTTTGTCAGCGCAACTCCTCTGAAACCGCTCAACAGATTATCGTAAACTTTGTAGTGATGAAGAACATACTTTATTATTCTTTTTTTGGGGGGGGAATTATGCCCCTTTGATCTCTTCACCAAAAAAAACACTGAATGGAAGAAGGATAAAATTATTGTATGTTCAATGAAAAATCTCTTACTTTATTTTTGGAAAAAAATCAATAGTTAATCAATTATGTGTATCCATTTATAACTGATATTCAATTATGATTTTCTACCCGAATGCCAAAGCTACATTTCAAGCAATGTGGAGCGTGGGGTTATGAGAGCTTGCTCACTTTTTCTTTCATTCAAACTTAAC
>CAJDSM010033156.1:0-21339 GCA_903981925.1 Ostrea lurida
ATGCCACTGTAACGAGAGCTGACTGTACATCCATTCTCAGTATTGCTTATACATCTGACAAGTAAAAAATCAAAGGTAACATGAACATGTAAGTGACTAGCCAATACGAATATCAATAAAAGCATGTGCAAAGGTGGGGTCATCGCCCACAAGTTGAGAAGATCGTGTGTTCCCTGATCTTTGAAACAACCCCACCAAATCTCTCTCGTAAAAACAACAATAATTTAAACATTCATCGTTATGCAGGTTGACTGATTCTGAGAAAGCTGAGAGGTTTATGTTGTCAAAACCCAGTGAGTACCAACGCCTGTACGAGGAAATTGAGAAATTAAAGTTGGAGAATTCGAGTTTGAAAAAAACCCTTGAACGGTATACATAGATAGTATTGGAGATTGTACAAATTACATATATTTTCTTTATTACGAGATTGATCACTGTTAGTTATCTATGCCTTTACATGTAACATGTTTAATCTCCACGAAGTGGAAGTGATACAGAAATGTACCACTGCTAAGAAAGAAACAATATTGAATTTTTGGCAACCTTTACACCGTGTACAACCGTTATTCTGGGAGAGTCGCTAAAAAGAACAGAGCAATATGATAACCAAGGTACTGCAAAATGCGAAAATTTTCTACTTTGCAAATTGTTTCGAAGTGTTCGATCATTCTAGAAGGTCAATCCAGGCAAACTGCCTATATAGATGTACCTTTAAGTAGTTACCATATTGTTCCGTATTTAATGGCGAAGTAAACAATGTGTTAAACGTAATCATAGTCCTCAAAACACCTATACAGAATCGAGTGTAGGGCAACACGGACCTCCGACGATAGCGAAGGCAGGATCAGGTGCCATGGAGGAGTAAGCATCCTCTGCTGACCGGTCACACCCGCCGTGAGCCCTTAGTCGAAATAAAGTAAACGGGATTACCCGTAGTCAAATCTAGTAGGAAAATGACAGTCTAACAAAGGGTATGAAACAAATCAGTCAACATATGACTTAGTGATACTTTGTAATCGCAAACAAGGTCATTATAGCAACCGTAGAATTGCGAAATGATGACTTTAAACGAGATTAGTTATAACCCTGCAACATCAACTTTTTTGTTAGTACATTATGTAGTTGGCCTCGCATTAAAAAGTTCTCTTACGCATAGCATGCTCCGTGCGATACATCATTTGTAAATGTAATGGATACAAATGCAAGAAAAAACCGTAACCTACCTTTCGACTGAAATCGAAGCGAGGATTTCTGACTCCCCTGGTGTTGAATGCGACTCCCCGTTCTTTTTAGCGACTCTCCCAAAGTAACGGTTGTACACAGTGCTTTAGCAAACAGAGTCATTTGGGTGCATCGCTAGGTGGCAATGCAATCAAAGTAGGTGAGCTTTATTATACATGTAGCTGAAAGTTTTGCAAATATATAATAATCATTTACTATTCTTAGCATTACTTTTTTAGCCGAGTTGCACTCGGCTATTGTTTTGAAGATGGCGGGCGGGCGGGCGGCGGCGGGCGTCAACAATTAGGTATGCCGGGCGATAATTCAAAAATGGACATCTTATTCAATTGAAACTTTTGGATATTGTTACATATCAAGTAAGAGAAACCCTATTGATTTTCGAAAAAATCCGCCAAAGGTCAAGATCACAGTGACCAAATAATTAAAAAAAAATCTGAAACATTAGGTTTCCGGACGATAACTGAAAAAGTTTACATCTGATACAATTGAAACTTTGGGATATTGTTACATATCAAGTGAGAGAGAATCCTATTGATTTTCGGGAAAATCCGACCAAGGTCAAGGTCACAGTGACCAAAAAAACCTCTTCAGAACACGAGGTCTCTGAGCAATAACTCCAAAAGTTTACTTCTGATTCAATTGAAACTTTGGGATATTGTTAAATATCAAGTGAGAGAGAACCCAAATGATTTTCGGAAAAATCCGGCCAAGGTCAAGGTCACAGTGATAAAATAACTTAAAAAATTGAGAAAATGAGGTTTCCGGACAATAACTCCAAAAGTTTGCATCTAATTCAATTGAAACTTTGAGATATTTTTACTCATCTAGTGAATGAGAACACTATTGATTTTCGGAAAAATCTGTCCAAGGCCTGCAAGGCCTCATAGCTCACCTGTACGGATGATTTAAGGTCACTATTCATAATTCTATTCATAATTCTTTACTCAAAAACATTTAAAGACATATAAAACCAAAGTTGTTTAGATTTACTAGATTTATCAAACCGTTTCAAGATATAGGCCTGTGGGCCTAATGGCTCACCTGTATGGACAATTTTACGTCACCATTGAATAGTATTTATAGCTCTCTACTCAAAAACATTTTGTTAAATGATATATGACAAAAGTTTGGTTTTTTTTTGGTTTTTTTTTACTAAATCTAACCGTATCATCTCACATGTACTGCAGACGATTTAGTGTTGCTATTCATAAATCTTTACCCGAAAACATTTTGTTAAGACATATTGAACAAAAGTTGTAAAGTGTTACTAGATCTATATAACCGTATCAAGAAATAGGCCAGAGGGCCTCATGGCTCACCTGTACGGATGATTTAATGTCACAATTTATAACTCTTTACCACTCGAAAATATTTTGTTAAAATATATATAACAAAAGTTGTTTCGTTTTCCAAAATCGATCTAACAGTATCAAGATATATGCTCCCGGGCCTCATGGCTCACCGGTATGGATGATTTAGTGTCGCTATTCATAAATCCGTACTTGAAAACATTTTTATAAGACATATTAAACAAAAATTGTGAAGTTTTATTAGATCTATCTAACTCTATCATAAAGGCCTGCAAGCTTTATGGTTCACCTGTACAGACGATTTAGTATCGCAAATGATAATTTTACTCATTTTGTATTCTGTTAAGACATATTGAACAAAAGTTGTTTAATTTCGCGAGATCTATATTTCGTTATAAAAAAATATATGCCCACAGGTCTCATGGCTAATATACACAGACAAAAACCTCGAAAATGTTACTTGCAACTCTGCTATAGCATCACTGATGCCTTCTGATTTTATTCTACTCATTTTATTTGTATTTGCAGGTGACATCAACTTATGACATACTAGTGATAAAGTCAGCTTTGTCATATGTGGGGCCAATGGTTGCTCTCTCTCTCTCTCTCTCTCTCTCTCTCTCTCTCTCTCTCTCTCTTCTCTCTCTTCTCTCTCTCTCTCTCTCTCTCTCTCTCTCTCTCTCTCTCCACTGGTAGTATGTTAAATATATTTTGAAACTAATTTTAACGTGAGGCTTTACCCGTGCAAGTCCTACTCTTTAGCTAGGCAACCTCTAGTACGTGCCGCAAATTTTTACCATTGTTGGTTTTTCATCGTACCAACGCCTGCCGTGACACGGGATCCGACCACTGACTTTCACTTCTGATGCCCGAATCTTGGCAAAGAAAAGCCAAACGTCTTAGGTTTAATGCGGCGTCGAGCTCAGGAACTTGGGTCTCCTTTGGTTACGAAGCGAGCACCCTAACCACAAGGCTATTGATAATGAAAGTGATCCAAAGTAGTAGTTACATTCTTTTATACAATTTTGTCCGGTTTTAGAAGATTACTGTAATGAAAAAAATTAATGTGAACTTGCATTCATTGAAAATGTCCCCAATACATTAAGGTCTGCTCATGAAGAAGGGATCAGAAACAAACAGTTGGAGGAAAAATTAAGAAATGTTAGCACAGAAAATCAAACTTTTCGTCAACGCATCTCAACGCTACAAATTGAAAAGGACAATGCAAAAGCAAGGTAATGTATTTTCCTATTAGTGAATGGTTTCTTTTCTGCACCAAACATTGTAAAATATTGCTTTTAATATTCCTGGAAGATTTGAAACAACGTTAAATGAACTGAAAAGTTTGCAAGTTGAAATTGGACAAAGACAGAGAAGCCAAGAGTTGGAAAAACGTCTAGCAAAAGAAGAAAGAGAAACAGAGAAATTAAAGAAAGAATTGCTAGAAGGAAGAACTGCATTGAAAAGGTTAGAATTACTAAAACGAATAAATCCTTCATGAATCATTTCAAAAGTCTTAAATTTCGTGTACTTTCGTAAATTTTATGGTCGTTATAACAATTAACAATTAGTTTACCAGTATGACCTACCATTGGGTCAAATGCTGTCTAATGTGTTTCATAACCATTGCTAAGCTGTTTTTCACACACTGATTTGACTACGGATTGCTCCGTTTATCTGGTCAAGGACTATGGGTCACGGCGGGTGTGACCAATCAACAAGTGATGCTTACTCCTCCTAGGCACCTGATCCCACCTCTGGTGTGTCCAGGGGTCCGTGTTTGCCCAACTCTTGGTTGTATTCTATTTGGGACTTACGAGATTGATCACTGTTATTGTGTCGCCTGCCTGCGTTAGCGGAGGCGACATATAGGGATCACTTTAGTCGTCTGGCGTCGTCGTCGGCGTCGGCGTCACAAAATCTTCTGTCACATTTTTCTCAGAAACCACATAGGCCAGCTTCCTGATATTTGGCACAGAGCATCAGTATGGACAATTGTATCGTGTAATGCATTTCCAATCTGCCGCATGTCAACTTCCTGTTTGACGCAACTTTAGAATATTTTAAAATATACAAATTTCTGTCACATTTTTCTCAGGAACCACACAGGCCAGCTTCATGATACTTGGCACAGAGCATCAGTATGGACAACTGTATCGTGTAACGCAGTTTCCAATCTGCCACATGTCAACTTCCTGTTTGACGCAACTTTGAATATTTTTCACATGGTTAAATTTCTGTCACATTTTTCTCAGGAACCACACAGGCCAGCTTCCTGATATTTGGCACAGAGCATCAGTATGGGACAGCTGTATCGTGTAACGCAGTTTCCAATCTGCCGCATGTCAACTTCCTGTTTGACGCAACTTTGAATATTTTTAACCTGGACAAATTTCTGTCACATTTTTCTCAGGAACCACACAGGCCAGCTTCCTGATATTTGGCACAGAGGCATCAGTTATGGACAGCTGTATCGTGTAACGCAGTTTCCAATCTGCCGCATGTCAACTTCCTGTTTGACGCAACTTTGAATATTTTTAACCTGGACAAATTTCTGTCACATTTTTCTCAGGAACCACACAGGCCAGCTTCCTGATATTTGGCACAGAGCATCAGTATGGAGAACTGTATCATGTAACGCAGTTTCCAATCTGCCGCATGTCAACTTCCTGTTTGACGAAACTTAGAATATTTTTCACATGGTTAAATTTCTGTCACATTTTCTCAGAAAACCACACAGGCCAGCTTCCTGATATTTGGCACAGAGCATCAGTATGGACAACTGTATCGTGTAACGCAGTTTCCAATCTGCCACATGTCAACTTCCTGTTTGACGCAAATTTAATTTTTTTGACATAAACAAATTTGTCTTTATTTAAGATAGAATCTCACAAATGGAATCTCATAACAATATCTCATCTTTCATCTAATTCATCATGTTAGGATATGCATTGTCATTCTGGTAAACTTGAACAGAACTGAATTCTGACAAAAACATTAAAATTATATACTTTTTTGCCATGATGATACTTTAAATGATGAAGTAATTTTCCAAATGAAATTAGAAGTAGGCAGGCGACACATGTCTCAGACTTACCACTAAGTTTATTTTTGCCTTTACTAGTATATTGTCCGTTGATTTGATGTTGCTTCTTTGTAGTTCAATATTAGTGGTTTGAATTTTAGCTGCTTCATGGCCGTATCTGCTTGCCATAACCTAACAAACTACTTTTATGTATGACGGAAGGCATTTGTGACCCTGAATTTCGACCCTCAGCAAACGTAGAATCACCCCCTTTTTAAAGAGTTCTATATATCATTCTGTAATAATGAATTCAAACCCATGGTCTGGACCATCAACTATTATAAGCTGTGTTGTCATGTCCTTAGATAATATCAATTCACCAAGTTCTAGGTCACTAATACATGTTCTAGACCTTAACTTAATGTTTGACACAAACTTACGTATGACCAGAGAATTGAACATTAGAAGATGAATAGTCAGACTTGTTTGTCCCAGCCATGATTTTGTGATGATAACTGACAACATTCAACTAGAGTTTGAAAAATGTACTCATTACGCAATCAACATGCAAGTGTTTTGTTTTTGATACTCGTTTGATCTTGTGTATTTTGGCTTAAAATAAAAACTGGTTCTCTTTCGGAAGACTTGTTAAAATAGAGTACATTTTATATTAGATTCTTCCATTGTAGAAAAGATGAAGTAGAGCGAGAAAACCAACATTTGAAGGATAATCTGAATCAATTTCAAGTCGAAAATAAAAATCTTCAAGTGCAAAATACACAATTAAATAAGACGATTGCTGAAAATAAACAGCAGATATTGGATATGGATACAGAAACTAGACGTTTGAAAGAAGGGATAACACAATTAACGACTGAAGTTGGTCAACTTCAAAGAGATTTTGCCGAAGTATCAAGAGAAAAGGACAATGCTCTCACAAGGTACAATAATGAGATTATGAACGTTTCTTGCACGCTTTAAAACGTGATTTCTGTAGAAATAGAAGAAAAAAGACATTGATATTTGGCATGTTTTACTGCAGACTAAGTAAAGTGGCAGGCGCAAAGTTAACTCAAGGCAATGCAGCGATAACTGACCTTAGCGACACCAACCGCCCAACAAAATTAGCCGAGAAGTTCTCCGAGCTGTACGACAACCAGTGGACGGATGCATTTGAGGAGCTCGACAATACATTTAACAACGAAGAGGAAACAATACAAGTTCTCCTGAAAATTTTACAGGTGATATTTTTTTTCCACATTTGATGAGGTTTATCATTTTCCCATCCTTTTCATATTACAAACCAGTTAAACCATATCTCAACCGTAGCACTTTCTCATTTTACTCGGCCAGGATGCATATGCTTTTTGTGACCGAACAGAGACAAATTATGAAACCAGGATTGGGCAAGCAGTGTTTACGTTAGCAGATGAGAAAACTGGAGAGGTATTGAGAGCTGCATATTTCAAATGAAATAAGTACATTTAACTTCTTTTGGTGATATTTATATTAATTTCACATGATTTGATGAATTATTCCTAGACTCGTCAGATCACTGGGGCGGATGTTGCTGTACAGAAAACCCTTACAGAGTTAAGACTGTCATTGGGCAATGCTTGTTGTTCAGTTATCGAAGAGGTAAGACAACAAATAAGAGCAAGGACATACAAATTTCCAATGGACCTGATTCGGATGACCTAACACTGAATCTTTTATTGCAATCATTGTTATGTCCTCATTACTTCTTTTGATGAACACACACACACACCCACACACACACACACGCGCACACACACACACACGCGCACACACACACACACGCGCACACACACACACACGCGCACACACACACACACGCGCACACACACACACACGCGCACACACACACACACGCGCACACACACACACACGCGCACACACACACACACGCGCACACACACACACACGCGCACACACACACACACGCGCACACACACACACACGCGCACACACACACACACGCCCGCGCGCACACACAGACACACACACCCACACACCATCCTTGGTGTGATACAATGGGATTTGTTAAAAGGACTGCTCAAAGACATTGTTGTAGGTCATCAGTAGAAAATATTTATAATTTTTCAGATGTTTCTGACAAGACTTCCTTCAATTTTAAAGAAAGTTGATGTTACGGTGTCCACCAAAACGAAGTTGTACGCCCGCCATTGTGCAAGCCTCTGTTGGAGAATGAGAATCCGTGACCCGCCGGTGTTTGTCCGGTTCGAATTTAGACGGGGGACAGAATTCAAAACAGATATTCTGAGGCGGTATACCAAAACAGGGGGATATCTGGATTTCGTTGTCTGGCCGGCACTGTATTTACACGAGAACGGACCAGTATTAGCGAAAGGAGTAGCACAACCAAAACTCTCTCCGTAATTTCTCCATACAGTTGAAAGCTTCTGCATGCTTTGAAAACATTAGATCATTCTTATTTAGCGTGTGTGTTTGCTTTTTATATATTTACTTACTTAGTATTTTGTTTGTATTTTTTTAACTAGACGAAGAAAGGATCTTTTGTTACAAATTGTGTCCATATTATACAAGTTACTGCTTAGTGTGTGTTTAAGTAGGGTCTAAGTAGAGTCCTAATGAAATAATTTTTAAAGAAATCATTGAAGAGCATTTCACCTGATCAATGTGACACATTGAAATTATGATTAGTGGGAAAATTTTCATTTATTGTTGTATATTTATATTTTGCTGTTTAATCCCCTAATAAAAAGCATTAGAATCTATTTTGATGATATGTGCTTAAACTGCAAAGACCGAATCACCAAAGTTGGTTTGGGGTATGAATACAAGAACTACTTACAGGGTTTTAAAATATGTAAATATATGAACTGTTTTAGGTTGAAAATGTATAAAACTGTTGACAATTTGATGTTTTTCTTTTCAAGAAAAAAAATAATTAAATACTTAGGTTATTAATTTTTTTTTTTTAATTTTGCACTCCTTTTTGTCGTGTACGATATGACATCATGAGTGCGTAAATGTCACATTGCTGTATCTTTTTTCGTGACATTTCATTGTGACGTTAACAATTACTTACCTAATGGCTGTTTGTCCTTAATTAAAGTGTTTTTCCGTGAACTTTTTGTTCGCTTTTTACTACTTTCATGTTAAGCATGCAACAAATGTCAGTGTGCCAAACTCTCTCCTTTTCTATTTACCGAAGACTAACAGGGTTATCCAGTTTCACCTAGTAGTTCATGTGTGTTGTGGTGCATTTTCTTATAAACAAATATACGAAGTACATGTACCTTATTCATCAATAATTCAGAGGCCTAGATAAACTAAAAGTAATTTAAAACGTGCAAGTCAAGTACTAGTGCTTCTAGAATTGGAATGAACATTGGAGACACGTAATTTCACATTATGGACTGATTCAGTACAACTTAGGTTGTTTTAAACCTAAATGATTCTCTTTTTCTCCTTTGCATGGACAGTTTTGACACATTTTCCGAATTTTGAGAAGTATTTCCAAAGGGATGTTCTTTGTAGTCCTCAAAACGCAGGCAAGCGTCAGTTTGTGAACTTTTTGCAACTTCAGTATTCCTTTCCTTAGCCGTATTAACTGACTGTTGGTATCGTTTTGAATTGATGCAAGTATATGTTCCTTTTAAAGAAAAGTTGTGTGGTTTGATTGGTTTTTGAGTGTCACGTGCACCCTGAAGTGTTGGCAGAATTATAGAATTAAGCTTTCTTTTCAATGCTTCAAACTCTGAAGTATATTTCGCTTTTGATTTCTTTTTTGGCCAGGTGTTTTGTTCTTCCACTGAATTTTGTACACCATGGAATTTGGAAAGGTGCTCAAAAATTTCTACCGTATGTCTTCGTGGTTCTTTCTTTACGGTGTTCGGAATATTATCCTTAAGTTGTCCGTCTTCATTGTGCAGCATATCAGTTTGCGATGTACTACAAAAAGCATCGATTTCTCTCTCATCAGATTGGGAAGCATTTACGGACTTTTCTGTAAATGAACCATTGTTGCTAGAAGTGCTGATTATTTCGATACATGGTACTTTTTCTGGTGAAGTACGTGACCACTGCTCGTTAATGGTACTCACTGAACTTACGTCAGACAAACTGCCAGATCCATCGGTTTGAAAACCTCCTGCAATTGACATTCTTTTTGGACAAACTAACTTGCAAGAACACGAAAAAAGCTTAGGATATTGGCAGCCGTTTACTGCCTCTGCAATATCTCTGTATTTATTATTCAAAATCCTGACCAGAATATCTTTGCATTCTTGTGCCGGTGACGCAATCTTCAGTTGACAAAAAACTTGCATCCACAAGTAAGGCACGGGCGTCCCATTTATTTTCTGTTCTATGATTCCATCATCGATTAACTTATTTTCGAAAAGTGGATCCAAGATGTCGGATATATCAACAGTCTGTATGATCATGCAGTATGCACACCTCCTCTTCATAGATCCTGTCATTTTTTCCTCGTAAGATAAACTTATTTCATTCATTAAGTCAGGGTAATCGTCTCTTAAAGACTCCAGAAATTTTTCAAAGTTGTCTGTTCCGTATCGCCGAAAACGGGAAATTATAAATCGGTTCTGATCTTTTCGTTTACAGCTGAGTTTGAGGATGGTTTCATGGTCTGACTGTGATATTGCTTCACCTTCAAGAAGTTTATCTAGTATGTCATCTTTTGAAAAATCAAGTCTGTGAACAATTTTTTGGTACTTTTCTTGTAACACCTCTTTATGGACATATTCTACAGAAAGGGAAAAAAAACATATCTGTTACAATACGGTGAAAACATATTTAAAAATAAAGTTTACAGTTTATTTAAAGTTTACTGCTACGCGTTTATAGTTTAATGATACGCAAAGTAACTGTTCAGATATCATTATTTATAGAAACTATTTGGTCATATTGACCAACCCTGGGGCCTGAACCACATTCCAGGGGTCATGAATTTAACAAGTTCTATAGGGGACTTGATGGACATCATAACCATGCATTCAGTTTTTATCAGATATATGTGGAAGAAGAGAAGATTTTCTAAGATGTAAAGGCAAAGATAACGAACGTGATCAATCTACGTAAGTCTTAAAATACGCCAAAACATACAACAGAAAACACCGATGAGCAAATTGATCTACGGAATGTGCTCCACTGGTACCATACAACACCAGGATGGGTGGGGAATCAGGGTGCCTAGAGGAGGCGACTCCCAACCTAGTCCTAACCCTGTTTGAAACCCTGGCACAAGACACAACACAACGCAAAACAGAAATAAAGAGAAAGAACATGCCATAGAAGTAACATATGATCAGGTAAACGGAACAATCCGTAGTCAAATCAGATGATTGATTGATTATTTATTGTTTTACGTCCCACGAGAATATTTCACTCATATGGAGACGTCACCAATGCCGGTGAGAGGCTGCAAAATTTAGGCTTATTGCTCGGCACTTAGGGCCTTTGAGCAGGGAGGATCTTTATCGTGCCACACCTGCTGTGACACGGGACCTCGGTTTTTGCGGTCTCTTCCGAATGACCGCCCCATTCAGTCGCCCCTTACGACACGCAAGGGGATGCTGAGGACCTATTCTAACCCGGAACCCCACAAATCAGTGTGTGAAAAACGGCTTAAAAATGGCTATGAAACACATCAGACAGCATTTGACTCAATGATAGGTCATATTGATAAACTAAAATTGTTATAACGACCATAGAATTTACGAAATGCTGCCTATAAACGTGACTGTTGAAACCCTGCAACAACAACTTGTCTGTAAGTAGCTTGCCTCGATTCAAAAACTGATCGTACGCAGAACAAGCTCTTGCGTATCGAATAAGTTGAGAGACATACACACACATATGCAGGTGATGATGGAATATTGCTACATAATATGGGAAGTTGACGATGGAGAAGCTGAAATCGTCCCGTTTGTCATAAAGTTGAGTAGTTAGTTTGCCGTTAATGTAAATGTCAAATAAATATCCAAGTACGAAGCAGACATGGAAGACTCTGTGGTGTCCTTTATTTCTAGTTTGTTGGGATATATTGAATCGACATATGAATGAAAATCATTATTATTGATGGATAAAACATCGTCAAATTATCGAAATGTTGAATTAAAGGCCACCGCTAGAGATTTCTTCTTTTCATGTAGAAGCTTTTGAATGAATTCTGCCTCATAAGAATATAAATAGGTCAGCTTAAAAGAGCACAATTAGTGCCCATTGGAATTCCAACAGACTGTTGGAAGACCTGATTGCCCAAACTACAAAGATATTGTCAATGAGGAACTCCAGCATTGCTTTAATATCAACTTCAGAGTACTTGTGTGTAGAATCGGAGTGGAGTTAACAAAATAATTTTTTTGAATGCTGATCACTAGATAAGAATATTTCCTTTTTCCAATTTTGTAAAGAAGCAACTGTCTATAATGTTACAAAGCCTTGTCTTTAATTTATCGTGCGGGATGGTCGTGTAAAGTGTTGAAAAGTCATATGTTTTGATGTTGTTTGATATGTGAAAAGTTCTGAGATTTCAAATTCACTAGAAGTTCTTTAGAGTTTTTAGAATCCACATTTGATTTACACCACTTCTGCATATGTAGTTTCACAATATTCTGAAGTTGCTCCTTGACAGCTGTCAATATTTTCGTGAGGAGTAAAGACAGGGGCTTGGTGAAACATTTACTAGATCCAGCAATATATCTTTGTTTGTAAGGGGTTTTATGAAGTTTTGGAATTCAGTATAGGTACGGTAGTTCATTTCTTCCGTCCCATTGACTGGGATATTTAAAAGTGTTTAAAACTGAAGCATGATTTTGAAGAATTTCGTCTTTTGAAAGAGCAGTAGGAGTGTAAGTACGATTACCAAATGTGGAGTTAATACCAAATTCGTTTTAAATGCAATTGTAGATGAGCCTTACAGCAAAAACAATATGTTACAAGCTTTGTCAGCTGAACCAGAACATATTCCTCATGTAACCTATCTAATTCATTGTTCACTTCCGGTTACGAAACACAGAAGGATGATGGTACGGACTTTGGTACGTATATGTCTAATACGGGATTTCAACATTCTTCTTATACTTTTAATCCATTCTGATAAGGTATACAAGTTCTTCTTTTTCATATTTGACCCATCGTCTGGCATCTTCGACAGAATTCATAATGGAGATGAAGATCTGTCGCCAATTAAATGACCGAGGTTCTCTGAATTTGGGACCTTTTAAAATAAGTGATCTTAGATCCTCATTTTCAACTATATTTACATCACCTGTACATGACATGTCCAGCTGGACTATAGTTGAAAGAAGAAGAAGAACTAGAACAAATGGGTGGATTAAGTATAATATTGTCAATATCTAGGCACTGCAGAGTTTGCTTGTAGTTAAACAGTTTGGATGCAATCGTGGAAGTATATTGTAGGAAATGCAGGGGGAGACTTGAATTGAAGAATATGCAGGAATACGGACGGGTGGACAAACCCTCTATTATGACTCAGATAAATAGTGGGGAGAAGCACAACTATCAAGACTTGTGTGATCAAGTCAAAAATGAATAAAATAATAAAAAAGGCGATTTGAACCCCACTAAAAGTGCCCAAAACCCTTCATGAACTGCGATAAAGTAGTGTGCCGGTCTATACTTACAGTGTGATGAATATATCAGTCGTGCCGATGTAAACCGGTGGCCCACGGCACAAGTTTCGGAAAAGTAGTACTCAGTGAGGCGGCGAATCCGCGGTGATTTAAAGAGCCTGTGATGGGGAAGCATCCATAATCATGTAGCATTCAGCCATATTATGGTGTTGAAAAATCCAAGTAGATTTAATACCTGTTCACTATATAGCCATATTGGCCCCATCCTAGGACCTGAACCTCTGATCCAGAGGCCACGAATTTCACAATTTAGGTATAAGGCATCACGGACACCATTATCATGTATTGAGTTTTTCTCAAATATATATTGGAGTAAAGAGTTTCAAAGATGTTGATACATTTTCACTATGTGGCCCCTCCCTAGGATCTGAACCCCTTTCTCAGGGGCCATTAATTTCACAATTTAGGTAGAGGCATTCATGAACATTATTACTATGCATTCAGTTTACCTTCCACTACTGTAGAAGTAGAGGGGCGATATCAGCCCCGCCCTAAGCCCTGACCCGGGGCCATTAATTTCACAATTTTGGTAGAAGGCATCGCGGACATCATTACTATGTATATAAAGGCAAAGATCACGAATAGGGATCAATATCGTAAGTCCAAAATAGAATACAAAACAAAAGTTAGGCGAACACGGACCCCTGGACATACCAGAAGTGGGATCAGATGCCTAGGGAGAGTGAGCTTTCCCCGTTAGACAGGTCACACCGCCATGAGCTCATTGTCTTGGATCAGGTAAACGAAGTAATCCGTAGTCAAATTGGTATATGAAAAACGGCCTAATAATTGCTATAAAACACACCAATCAGCACTTGACCCAATGGCAGGCCATATTGGCAAACTGAATTGTTATAACGGCAATAGAATTTGCGAAATGCTGCCTTAAACGTTACTGCTAAAACCCCTGTAACAACAACTTGTTTGTAAGTAGCCTGCCTCGATTCACAATCGGATCATACGCAGAACATGCTCTTGCATATCGAATAAATTGAGAGACATACACACCATATACAGGTGCTTCATAAATATGGGAAGTTGACGATGGAGTACATGTAGCTGAAATCGTCCCGTTTGTCATAAAGCTGAATTGTTAGTTTGCTGTTAGTGGCTATGTTAAATAAAATGTCCAATTACGAAGCAGACATGGAAGACTCTGTGGTTTCTTTTATTTCTAGTTCGCTTAGATATATTGAATCGACATATGAATGAAAATCATTATTATTAAATGTAAAGGCAAAGCTAACGAACAGTGATCAATCTCGTAAGTCCTAAATAGAACACAAAAACAAGAGTTGGGCAATCACGGACCCCTGGACACACCAGAGGTGGGATCAGGTATAAAACGTCGTTGATATATCGAAATATCGAAGTAAAGGCCAACTTATAATTTCTTTGCATGTAGAAGCTTTTGAATAAGAATGTACCGGTAAAACAAATCAGCTAGCAAAGTAACAAAATTCGTGCCCATGTGAATTCCAACAGACCTGATCGCCACTAACTACAAAGATATCGTCAATGAGGAATCCCAGTGTTGCTTTAATATCAACTTCAGAGTACTTCTGTGTAGAATCAAAGTGGAGTTTAACAAAGTAATTTTTAGAGTGGCTGATCACTAGATATGAATATTTCCTTGATGAATTTAGTTTTTCTCAAATATATGCATGTATATATATGGGAGTAGAGAAGACGATTTCCTAAGATTTTAATACAATTTCATTATATGGCCATAATGACCTCTCGATAGAACTTAAATCTCTATCATGGGCCATGCATTTCACACTCTGGAAAAAAGGCATTTATGAACATCATTATCATGCATTCAGTTTATCTCCCACTACTGTGGAAGTAGAGAAAATGTTCTAAGATTATAGGGTTGGGTTTTTTTGTTTTGTTTTTGCATATTTGGGCACACTAATGAAGCCCCTGGGTGTTAAGGTAATAAATTTCACAATTTATATTCTTCTTTAATATCATCTATAAGCTTCATACGAAAAATGATAACAATTGGCCTTGTAGTTTTCAAGAAGTTAATAAATATAAAATTGTTAACGGCCGACACACGACGACAAACGAAGACCAATTGCAATATGTCATCTGAGTAACTCGTGTAACTAAAATGTTGTCAAGGGCAATGTTGGTATTTCCTCTATTGTATGTCTATTGTACAACGATTTCCCCAACATACACAATTTATACATATTCGAAAAAACTACTGACAGTAAAAATATGTCATTTTGATATTTCATTCTATCTACTCCTCTGTTAAACGAAAATGTGTGATTTTCTGTTGTCGGCCCATGCTTCTGGTTTTGTATGTCTGACATCTTAAAAAAGGTTGCAACATATACATTTTCCTTGGTTATTAACTTAAATCAAATTATTTTAAGTAAATATAGTTTGTCCACTTTCAACCATTAAATTTGATAAGTTGCTCTCGATGGTGGGGATACCTTAATGACAAAATACAGGTTCAGTAGAACGTGATTAAAAAAAATTAACTCCTGCTAGACTCGACTGCACAACCACAGATCAACAGTTGCACTACAAATCGACCGCACAACCAGCAGTTACAGTTACACTACAAATCGACCGCAAACAAACAGATCAGCAGTTACAGTTACACAACCACAGATCAGCAGTTACAGTTACACTACAAATCGACCGCACAACCACAGATCAACAGTTACAGTTACACTACAAATCGACCGCACAACTACAGATCAGCAGTTACAGTTACACTACAAATCGACCGCACCACCAAGATCAGCAGTCACAGTTACCACCACAGATCAGCAGTTTAACTACATATCGACCGACAACTACAGATCAGCAGTTACAGTTACACTACAAAATCGACCGCACAACCACAGATCAGCAGTTACACTAACAAATCGACCGCACATTCACAGATCAGCAGTTACAGTTACACTACAAATCGACCGCACAACCACAGATCAGCAGTTACAGTTACACTACAAATCGACCGCACAACCACAGATAACAGTTACAGTTACACTACAAATCGACCGCACAACCACAGATCAGCAGTTACAGTTACACTACAAATCGACCGCACAACCACAGATCAGCAGTCACAGTTACACTACAAATCGACCGCCAACCACAGATCAACAGTTACAGTTACACTACAAATCGACCGCACAACCACAGATCAGCAGTTACAGTCACTACAAATCGACCGCACAACCACAGATCAGCAGTCAAGTTACACAACCACAGATCAGCAGTTACAGTTACACTACTATCGACGCACAACTACAGATCAGCAGTTACAGTTACACTACATATCGACCGCACAACCACAGATCAACAGTTACACTACAAATCGACCGCACAACCACAGATCAGCAGTTACAGTTACACTACAAATCGACCGCACAACCACGAACAACAATTACACTACAAATCGACCGCACAACCACAAGATCAACAGTTAGAGTTACACTACACAGATCAACAGTTACAGTTACATTACAAATCAACCTCACAACCAAATATCAGCAGTTACAGTTACACTACAAATCGACCGCACAACCACAGACTCAACAGTTACACTACAAATCGACCCGCACATTCACAGATCAGCAGTTACAGTTACACTACAAATCGACCGCACAACAACAGATCAGCAGTCACAGTTACACTACAAATCGACCGCACTACCACAGATCAACAGTTAGACTACAAATCGACCACACAACAACCACATATAGCAGTTCAGTTACACTACAAATCAACCGCACAACTACAGATCAGCAGTCACAGTTACACTACAAATCGACCGCACAACCACAGATCAGCAGTCACAGTTACACTACAAATCGACCGCACAGCATCGATCAGTAGTCACAGTTACACAACCACAGATCAGCAGTTACAGTTACACTAACAAATCAGCAGTCCAGTTACACTACAAATCAACCGCACAACCACAGACAGTAGTCACAGTTACACAACCACAGATCAGCAGTACAGTTACACTACAAATCGACCGCACAACTACAGATCACAGTACATTACACTACAAATCGACCGCACAACCAAATCAGATCAAGTTACACTACAATCGACCGCACAACCACAGATCAGCAGTCACAGTACACTACAAATCGACTGCACAACCACAGATCAACAATTACACTACAAATCGACGCAACAACCACAGATCCACAGTACACTACAAATCGACCACAACACAGACCAACAGTTAGACTACAAATCGACGCACAACCACAGATCAACAGTTACATTACAAATCGACCACACAACCAACAGATCAGTAGTCACAGTTACAACAAATCGACCGGACAACCACAGATCAACAGTTACATGTTACACTGCACAGATCAACAGTCACAGTTACATTACAAATCGACTGCACAACCATAGATCAACAGTTACACTACAAATCGACCGCACAACCACAGATCAGTAGTCACAGTTACACTACAAAACGACCGCACTCACATATCAACAGTTAGACTACAAATCGACCACAAAACAAACCACATGTCAGCAGTTACAGTTACACTAACAATCGACCGCACAACCACAGATCAGCAGTCACAGTTACACTACAATCGACCGCACAACCAAGATCAGCAGTCACAGTTACACTACAAATTCGACCGCACAACCACAGATCAGCAGTTACACTACAAATCTACCGCACAACTACAGATCAGCAGTCACAGTTACACTACAAATCGACCGCAACAACCACAGATCAGCAGTTACACTACAAATCAACCGCACAACCACAGATCAGCAGTCACAGTTACACAACCACAGATCAGCAGTTACAGTTACACTACAAATCGACGCACAACTACAGATCAGCAGTTAAAGTTACACTACAAATCCACCGCAAACACAAGATTAGCAGTTACAGTTACACTACAAATCCACCGCACAACCACAGATCAACAGTCACCAGTTACACAACCACAGATCAGTCAAGTTACACACATATCGACCGCACAACTACAGATCAGCAGTTACAGTTACACTACAAATCAACCGCACAACCACCGATCAGCAGTCCAGTACCAACCACAAGATCAGCAGTCACAGTACACTCACAAATCAACCGCACAACTACAAATCAGCTAGTTCACAGTTTACACTACAAATCGACCGCACACACAGATCAGCAAGTCACAGTTACACAACATACAAATCGACTGCACAACCAAGATCAACAATTATACTACAAATCGACTGCAAACCACAGACCAACAGTTAGACTACAAATCAACCGCACAACCACAGATCAACAGTTACACTACAAATGACCGCACTACCACAGATCAACAGTATACTAACAAATCGACCGCAAAAGCACAGATTCAGCAGTACAGTACAATACAACAGATCAGCAGTCACAGTTACACACTACAAATCGACCGCACAACCACAGATCAACAGTTACACTACAAATCGACTGCACAACTAACCACATATAGCAGTTACAGTTACACTACAAATCTACCGCACCACACTACAGATCAGCAGTCACAGTTACACTACAATCGACCGCACAACCACAGATCAGCATCTACAGTTACCTACAAATGACCACAACAACACAGATCAAGAGTTGACACTTACCAAATCGACCGCACAACCACAGATCAGTAGTCACGTTACACAACCACAGATCAGCGTTACAGTACACTACAAATTGACCACACAACCACAGATCAAGAGTGCCTACAAATCGACGCACAACCACAGATCAGTAGTCACAGTACCACAACCACAGACCAACAAGTTCAGTTACACTACAAATCGACCGCACACACCACAGATCAGCAGTGTTACAGTTACACTACAATCAACCGCACAACCACAGATCAGCAGTACAGTTGCACTTCAAATTTAAACAATATGATAGCAAAGAAACTGAAGTATGCTTGAATGTGCAGAGGTACGGTAGTGTTATGTTATTCCTTTCAGATTTAGTACTCGCTATAGCTATTCGATATATTGAACACTAACTTGAAATTAAGGGTTCGTATCATGAAACTGCCCCTTGCTTCCGAAGTCGTTCAGTGAGCATAAATTAATAATTACCTTTCGAGCTGAACTTTCGGTGAAAACGATGTGAAGATCTACATGCACGCCGTTTCTTGCCAGGAAGCACATGTGTGACCTCTCCATACAGGGGTATGTATTTCTATGCAGTGTATTTTTGTACCAACACCAGGACAACATAAATCCATTAGTTTTTCACATCGTTCTACAAGCTGATTCCATAGCTTTAAAGGTTCGTCAATAATTGACAGTCAATCTTTCTGTCATTTTCTCGTTTATCAGTTCGACAAGGAATCCATTCTATTTACAGAAATATCACTAGGCTAACGTGTTATATTAAATTCAAAAAATTGTTTAATTTGTTGCGTTTAAGGACAATATCTAAGATTGATGGTTATATTAAATATGTGTATTATCATCTACAATACCTTGAGATCAACTTTCTTTCTATTGAAACACGTGAAGGCACGCTGTACTTTCAGCAGAACAATCTAATTTGTTTATATTTAGAAATAAAAAAAAAAAGCGCCAAATATCTTAATATCGACTCGAATGACACGACCGATGTTAGTCCAAAAGATTTTTTTAAAGATTGTCATCATTCAGTCGATAGTCCGAACTGTGGAAACTCATTAATATTGATATGACTATTACAGTCAGCTTCGTTTACATGGGTGCCACATTCGGTTTCGCCAATCATTTGGCCGTTAAATAACGAATCTGCCGTTTACTACAATAATGCCTATTTTAACAAATACCGAGTTATCCCCTTCTGTTTTATATATCAAGTACATAGCAATTACGATACGTCCGATAGAACATCTCACCGGTGCTTAATTTTATCACAGTACAGGCGGTATAAAATACACTCATGTCCCCTTTCACTCCTATTTCTATGAAAAGTAATGAAATAATTTGTGGTTAAACTTAATATTAATATTATAGCTAATGGGCATCTGATTGTAATAACTCAGGAAAAAGGTGTGTTTTATAAATTTTTTACAAAAAATATTTTTAAGTCTAGAAATTTATATAGAAGCTAGTGTACCAAATAATATTATTCTTTTACATTAGCATAGAAATTTAGAACTAGTAATCACAATTTACCTATTGAGTCAGGCAGATGGAGTGGCTGTACTCGAAACGAGAGAATATGTACTTTATGTAAAAATGATATAGGCGATGAATTTACATTACATAATGGTTTGTGCAGCTTTAAGTCGATATTAGAAAATGTTATTTACCTATAAATCTACTAAATATACAAAAAGACCAAATGTCATCAATTTTTTTGATTTATTTTCATGTAAAAAAAGTATCTATTTTGAATAATTTAACCAAATTTATAAATGTAATTCATAAGAGAGTCACCCTTCCAGGTTAAAAAAATGTAGACTATACGCTCTTGTAATGCAATGTTTGAATTCTTTATATGATATTGTATATCTTCTCTATGTTGTTTAATGCAATATGACAATAAACTGAATTGAATTGGACACACCACAAGTGGGATCAGGTGCCTAGGATAATGATGTATTTGAGCAGTAGAGTAAGAATCATTTGAATAAATAATAAACAAAAACAAAATTATGCACATGATATATGCAGAGCCTATAGTGCAGTACTACTCTAATAGGACGGTGGATGAACACTTGTCGGTTTGGGGCCCCGTGGGGATCCGGGGTTGGAATTACTCCTCAGTATCCCGTCCTAGCGTAAAAGGCGCGAATGGTGCGGTCCTTTGGATGGACCAAAAGTGGCACCGCGTCACAGAGGTGGCACGATAAAAATCACTCCATGTTCTAAAGGCCCTAAGTGCAGAGCAAAGGCTTAAATTTTGCAGCCCTTCATCAGCAATGGTGACGTCTCCATATGAGTGAGAAATCCTCGAGCAGGACGTAAAACAATATACAATCAATCAATTTTATCAGTTTGGGAACGAAATATACTACTATAGTAATAGGGGAAGAACACAGAAGACTATAGGAGAGGAAGGAACGATTCTTGTCGACAACGT
>CAJDSM010033159.1:0-12634 GCA_903981925.1 Ostrea lurida
AGTAGCAATATAACCCAAATAAATATGAGATTGACACTTGCTTTTTAGAAAAAAATATTTTTGGAAACCCTGTCTCCTTAAAACACTGCAACAGTGCATCCGTTTAGAAGCAAAAAAACTAGTCAGCAAATGAATTTGAACAAGCTACGGCAAGATTGTCAGACATCATTCATTCCTCGACTGTCGAGAAATACAAAGTACTGGAACTTAAATACATAACAAAATTGTAATACTTAACTCTGGTGCAAACTGTACTCACACTGCATCCAAACAAAGATCCAGTGCTTCAGCTTTTGTTTAAAAATTTCACCCAAAAAAAATATATTTAAAATTTTAAACATCTGATAGGCATATAGTTAATAATTTGAACTGTTTATAAATATACTGTACATTTTGTTCTTTTAGTAACAACCCTTATAAACACTCATGTGTAAAACAATAAAAATATCACATCTCTAACCATCAACCTTTCCAATGAATAAAAGAATAAAATCTTGTAAGCACAACCTTTTATGTATAAATGACGCCACAGTTTCAATTTCTCATTTCAAGGATTAAAAAAAAACCAATTTGCTGAGTCCAGTGAAATCTCTTACGGCATCACAAGAATCCCCAGGCAATAAGAATTCCCAAACGAAGAGAATTTGCATATAAATTATTCTGATTCTGGACATATTCACAACCATACTTAACAACATTATATTTCAAATGGAAGAGTTTTCACTGAAGTCTGTGTGGTCATTACATAGCAAATAATTATTCTTATTCTGATTGTAAGAGTACTCCCGCCAGTCACATAGAAGAGCTTTCTCAGTATGAGGAAAGATCTCAGAAAACAGCACACACTGCTATATTTGGTTCCATAGCAACATTTTAGTGTCTCACTTTCAATTTATTAATTGTACAACTCTCTATATATCCTCCCACAACAGGCATTGTTCACATTCCTCCAATATCTATTGCACCACATCAAAGGCTTTGAATTCAGTGTTTTTGTAAATTCCTTCCATCTAAGTTTTTCTCTGCATATTCTCCATGCCTTTTAACATCCACATGGTACGTTTCGATGTCTGACAGTTTGTTCAACAGAGGTAGGCGTATCACCTCCTCAGAAATGGTCCACGAGAACAGATACGCTATTTTTACCCACTCGACCTTGAGCAACCCCATCCATCCCTGCCAAGGTCATGTTTTGCCATTGGGTGGGATGACCTACAAATAAAATGGTGTTCCATATTTGTTTTCTTCTTCTAATAATATGTCAACATAGAAATTCACTCAACATATAAAGGCAACTTACATAATCAAATTGTCCTTNTTGTTTTCTTCTTCTAATAATATGTCAACATGGAAATTCACTCAACATATAAAGGCAATTTACATAATCAAATTGTCAAACTTTGATTCTTTTTTGCTGGTATGATGTATAATATAAAATACACATCAACAAAAATTGTCTAACCACCTCCAAACATCAACAAAATTGGTCTAACCACCTCCAAGCATTGCTATTTTCGATTTTCAAAAAAAAGTAATTATTAGCCACTGCCACTTGCACTTGCATTACAATTTCAAAAGTCCAAACTTTTAAATAAATGCCAAAGAATTTGTGCAACTTACATTATCCCTAAATCCTTTGAAGTAGTTGAATTAAAATAGTTGCAAGTTGGAAATTTCTCTAAATAAATCTCTACAGACCACAATAAGAAAACATCCCTTCTTGTCTCTAGATAAATGAGAATCTGCGCTGATGAAATGTTGCCTTGAAAATTAAACAGAACTGAATTGCCTTACCTGTCGGCAAGTCGCTANGCGCTGATGAAATGTTGCCTTGAAAATTAAATAGAACTGCATTGCCTTACCTGTCGGTGAGTCGCTGGATTTGAATTGCCTTACCTGTCGGCAAGTCGCTAGCTTTGAATTGCCTTACCTGTCGGCAAGTCGCTAGCTTTGAATTGCCTTACCTGTCGGCAAGTCGCTAGCTTTGAATTGCCTTACCTGTCGGCAAGTCGCTAGCTTTGAATTGCCTTACCTGTCGGTGAGTCGCTGGATTTGAGAGCAAAGGACCAGCTGTCTGGATTAACCGAGGCACAATGAGGGAGGCGCAGCTCCACGGGTAGGAGGAACTTCAGGCCGTGGGGGCCGCACATGACTAGAGGGCTGAGGAGGGTCTCACCTGTAACACAATGCCTTCCATCAGTACCAAGTCAATATTCAAATCTGTCTCAATCTCTGTTTCATTTCAAAAATCAGCATTAATGGTTAAATATTGGAGAATTTTTTGGCACTCTCTTCCATTGCAAATATTCTAAATCTTCAACAGACAGGTTTTAAAAGCATTGAAAACACATCCTATTCCACATGAATAAGCGAATGGTTTCTGGTTCTACACATCATATAAAATGTTGGTTGTATATTGTTTTATGTCCCTTTCGAGAATATTTCATTTATATGGAGACATCACCATTGAAGGTGAAGGGCTGCAAATTTATCCCTGTGCTTAGTGCTTACGGCCTTTGAGCAAGGAGGGATCTTGATTGTGCCACACCTGCTGTGACACTGGACTTTGTGGTCTCATCCGAATAGCTCTCGCTCTCTCTCCACATGCTCTCTTTCCACACATGATCTCTCTCTCTCTCTGCACATGCTCTCTCTCTCTCTCTCTCTCGCTCTCTCTCTCTCTCTCTCTCGCTCTCTCTCTCTCTCTCTCTCGCTCTCTCTCTCTCTCTCTCTCGCTCTCTCTCTCTCTCTCTCTCGCTCTCTCTCTCTCTCTCTCTCGCTCTCTCTCTCTCTCTCTCTCGCTCTCTCTCTCTCTCTCTCTCGCTCTCTCTCTCTCTCTCTCTCGCTCTCTCTCTCTCTCTCTCTCGCTCTCTCTCTCTCTCTCTCTCCTCCTGCTCTCTTTCCACACGTGATCTCTCTAGCCACATCTCTCCTATTTTGAATAGCTTTTTGTAAACTGGATTTAGAATACAAACCTTTATCTTTATCGAGTGGTGGGAGAATGTTGTTATCCTTGCAGACTTTGAAGTAAATTTCCTGTTTGACCCCGTCTGGGATTGCAGCTTTTGGAATGACTATACTAACACCTGAAAAGAACAAAAATAACTCCTTTAACACTAGCATATATACCTATATCTTGATCTAAATCAAATTTACATGACAGCAACTAGTTTGTTCAGTGATACATTATCTGTCCACAAAACTGTACAGTTAATATTAGTATCAACTGGCAAAAAAAAAAAAAGAAACCAGAAAACAGATGCGGTATCTTGTGAACATGGTTTTGTTAACAGTAATCTTGTGAACATAGTTGAACTAGGTATCTCGAACACTGAATATATTGAATACAGTGGTGATGTTGAAGTGATTCGGAAGTCCCTGCCACCTACTTTTCAAGTATTTGTACCCTTGATATCTTGAATCCATGGATATATCAAAGTTTTTTCTTGGTCAAGTTCCAGATAACAAGGTTTGACTGTATATCATATGAACATCATCTTGTGAACATTTTCTATTGTGAACATTATTTCTCAGCACAAAACGTACAGCTATTATGTCTATGGTGGAATCACAACACTAAATACTAACTTTCTTACAGTAGTTTCTGGCTTGTATCTTATGACAATGGTACAGTAATAATCACCTGTCTCGGGGGATTGTAACACCCCTCCCTGGTGGTCAAACACGCCCCTCGCTGTGGCCACTACCGTGTGATTCCCTTCTATGGACTGACCGGTGTCCGACCTGAAATTCAAACGCAGACCACATAAAACAAAATGATGAAGTTCATCTACAGGCTTACGAGTTGTATTTATATTTCCCTTTTGACTATTTTTACTTTCTGTACTTTCATTTGTGTTTATTCATTCCTGGGAAGAATTACTGCAGTTAATTATCCACACAGTTACCATCTTTTCTGAGATAATTTTATGAAATTCACTTCAAATATAGAGTCCATTAGATAAATTAACTTCAACACACAAAGTAACAGCTATAGTGTTGTTAAATCCTGATTACATAGTAATTATTAATGTAAAAAAAAAAATTCTGCTTATACTATATTGAAAAACCTATCAAATAAATGTTGTAATTCATTATTTATACGTGACTACATTTAGAATCATCATGTGACCTAGCTGCAGAACTATTATATTAGTATTTCCTGATGGTGGTGTCTTCCCAAATTTCTATAGTTCTGCAGCTACACATGACCTATTAAAACTATTACATGACAAATATATTTAAATATGGAAGGACAGAATTCTTATTATATTGATATATATATATATGTATGTTCCGAATAACATCTTTGTGTAATATATGGATAGGTAAATAAATACTTAAGAATGTCGTTCCATTTCTGTAGAATTCAGCGAAATTTTCCAAACTTAAAGTGGGTGAATTCAATTCCACAATAAAACCAAATGACAAATTATTTTGCACATTGTCAAATACAGTAAGAAATTGATTGGTTTCATCTAGTCAAGAACACATTATTTTCAAAATAGATATAAATATTATACTAGCAGAGGTTCAAAATTCCTCAAGCCAGATGTCTGGGACTAGCTAATTCCAGATTCGGACTCGGCACTTATATTAAGTTCGCCAAAAGTCCAGAGACTTGGTATTTAAATTAATATCAAAGTGAAATAAAGGTCATAAAATTTAATAATGAATATATATATTGTTTTTATTCAATCCAAAAAATAAAATGTATTATATTAATTTAATTTTAATGATGTTAATATAGGTGTTATCAATGTGGACTAGCTTGGATTCTTTCTTGGACTTGCCTAAAATTCACCTTTCAAGTCCCGGACTTGACTATTATAAAAAAAAAATTTGAACCCCTGTACTGGTAACACGTAGACATTCCAATCTCACATCCAAGCTTTACAGTAGCTCACTTTGAAAACAGCAAGTACAACATTCCATTCACTCAAAACCAAAGCAGAAATAAGTCTTTCTTAAAATAAATAATGCATCTAAAAAACCATGCAAAAACTTGTCTTTGAAATATATCACTTGCTGGAGATAATGAATACATGAATACAATGGCTTACCCAACAATAAACGTGTTCAAAGCAGATGCCTGCTCTGTACTTGAACCCTCAGTACTTGACCCCTGACCCCTGGTCACATTATCGCTTGTCACGGGGTCAGTACCGTCTGACCTCTGCGCACTCTCCTCGGACTCTCTCACCGAGGCCGAGTCTAAAGGCGACGCAGTGTGGTTAGTATCAGAAGAAAGTGTGGCACTACAGAAAGAAAAAAAGACCAAACCAAAATAGACAGTGACGTCAGAAAAGCTTAAAACTCGTTAGGCCTCCTTAGCATCAAAATTGGTGGTTTTGCCAAATAAAAACATCAAATATGGGTCTTCAGTGATTGGTAATGAAATTGCAATGCAGTATGTACTTATTATATGACAGATATTTTAATTCTGATTTTCATTTTAAAATTTCTTTCAAACCACAATTTACTCTTGCTTAAAAAATTCACAAATGTTGCATTTCTGACGTCATCAAGAAATCACAGCGTGATGCTACGTCACAGTCTATAAATATTGACTAAAGACAAAATTCAAATTTGACTGAATTTTTTTCTTTTAGGAATAAAAAGACTGTGCACAGACTGAGCACTCTAAGGTGTATTGCAGCACACCGCTACACTATCACTAGTAATATATATATATATACAGCAGAGGGAAACGACCAATGCAATACTATACTATACATTACAATCATAATATAATTCTAGCATGCACAACCATGCAATCTATGCTATGTAAATAAGGACAGAAGAAATGTGTCTGCTGACAACAAACTTTTAAGACACGACACGGACGACGGACAGCCATTATCATTAATTATT
Source organism: Ostrea lurida (assembly GCA_903981925.1). Classification (NCBI taxonomy): domain Eukaryota; kingdom Metazoa; phylum Mollusca; class Bivalvia; order Ostreida; family Ostreidae; genus Ostrea; species Ostrea lurida. The sequence continues at coordinate 5,875 of CAJDSM010033159.1, forward strand.
GCCTTGAATCGTATGCAACTCAAGAAATCAAAAGATCTTGTTTGCTGGAAAATTAATTTCCTATTTAGTCAAACGAGTGAAATTTAGAACACATCATCCTTCTATATACTTCAAAAACTTTTTTATTTTAGATAGAGAAGTTGAGGATGAATCTGCCAGTTTATCTAATGGTCCCGACCCTTACTTCATGTGATGTCATAACTATTATATCTTGATAACAGAATAAATAAATTCTGATATTGCTCTGTAGTTTATACATATATGTGTCTCCATATATAATTATACATAAAAGGTTAAAGCCGTATCCTTGATATTATTCAGATATATTGCAGTTTTAAGTCTGGAATATTGCTGGATAAATCAGTGTACTGTACTTGTATATGAGCTTCCTCCCAATATGTTGGTGTTACTTCTGGTATCTCTATAGTAACCACTTCTTACCCTACACTAAAAGAATCCAGCTGCAGGCGTTTGAGATTAACAGTGAACGGTTCCTCCTCCTCAGTCGCCTTCGACTCTTTGTCGTTTCCGTTCATTTCACTACTTTTGGCAAACAGAGGACGAACATCCCTCGCACTCTTGCTCTTTTCGTCGACTTCGTCGTAAATGTCGTCTACACAAGTCTCCTTAATGTCTCGGTTATATGTCAATACGTCTCTTTTTGTAATTCCAAGGCTTCGCCTGTACGTTTTATAAATGGTTTGCCTTCCCCTGTTTTCTGTATCAGGCTTTCTATCTTTTTCCACTCTCTCTACAGACTGTGCACGCCTCACAATCTGACGAGGCTCTCGATTTTCCCTCAATTCTTGACCTTTGCCAACCTTGCGACCTTCGATGCCTCTCTGATTTTTTCTGACCTCTTGACCTTTGAGGTCTTCAGTTGGGGACTCCTGACTGATTCCACGAATCAAAGAATGCCCGACGGAAGGTCGATCATACATCTTATCATAATCCAAAATCTCCATTACTTCCATGTCTGCAGCCTTGTCCACACTAAGTCTTGGTGTCTTGCCATTAGCGTTCTCACTCAGANCAGCCTTGTCCACACTAAGTCTTGGTGTCTTACCATTAGGGTTCTCACTCGGGCTCATTCCAGCTGCCAAGCCACCTTCAGAGTTTCTGCTCCCGGCCTGCACATCGCGGCCTTTTGTAACAGGGAGGTGCTCATCAAGGCCCATTTTCTCTTCTGCTTCTGTCCCTTTCCTGATTCTCTGTTGTACGTGTTTCTCTTCTGCTTCTGTCCCTTTCCTGATTCTCTGTTGTACGTGACACTGTTTCTCTTCTGCTTCTGTCCCTTTCCTGATTCTCTGTTGTGCGTGAATCCTCATACACTTGGACATAATCACCATTGACAGTCGACAATTTGTTACTTTCCCGAAAATTCTCATTACCACCACGTATTGCAGAGTCAGCATCGACAGCATCTTTATCCTGGAGACATTCAGGGTCTTCAGGAATTTTGTCGATCTTTTCCTCATTCATTTCTGCAAGCTTGTTATCAGACGGACATTTTACAATGGATCCGTCACTAGACACGGAGTCAGTGGATGAGTCATCATCGCCATCTTCCACTAAGGTATTGCTAGATGGACTTTTGACGAGTGACCCAGTTTCCTCGTCGTTAATGTCACTCGCCTCCTGCTCGACATTGGCAGAAGCACCACTGGCATCTGGTTGATGCAACATAGGCGTGATTGACCGTTTGGTGATGCAGCATGGGGTGATTGACTGTTTGCATTTCCAATCTTTGAAAATGTTTCCAGTTCCACTTTATCATATTCATTTGTATCATCAGTCTGTCCATCTCTTACGTCATGAAACTGTGCCTTATTGCCCCTCTGTTCTACTTTGTCATGAACCTGCACATTATTGCCCCTTAAATCCACTTTGTCATAGATCTGTGTGCTGTTGCCCCTTGGTTCCACTTCACCAATATCCTGATATTCATAGGAAGGCATTTTCCCATGTGTTCCCAATAAGCCTCTATATCTGTTAGTGCCACTTCCACTCGAAAATGTTTTTTGATCATCACTTTTTAATTTATATCTATCCAACTTCAATTTGGGAAAATTGAATGCTTTAGCTGGCGGTATTCTCTTCTCCTCTGCCTCCTCTGCTTTACTGTCTCCATTGCCCGACACCCTCATGGCTGGGTAAACGCGCTCAGAAGACGACCCCTCATCCACTGATCCCTCCTCACAAATTTCTTTGCTCAGATTTGCATAACCATCATTATCACATACAAGATCTTTGTTGTGATTGACACCACCATCCAATCGATGGTCTTGCTCGGAACAGTGACTATGCTGTTCAGAAAGTATTCCTCCAGATTCACTTCCTGAAGTAAAAGCAGTTTCCGTCTTCATCCCACCCCGCTTGGTATCTCCTGTATTTTGTTCAGTGTCCATCCCACCGTGTTCTCCTGCATTTTGACGGTATTTTTCCGGTTCATGCATTTGATAATCTGAAGGCTCTGCAGCTAAACTTGTAACGCTGTACTTAGGAGAGCAAGCCAAGTCTGAATGGACATAAACTTCATACGCGCCCGCACCAACGTTGCTAGACGCAGAACTCGACACTGACACAGAAAACCCTGTGCTTTCTGTTGGGCTGAGTTCGTACTTATCATCATGAGAATCATCATTCTTGTCATCCACTCTCTGGATTTCTTCACACCCATCAACAACATCAGATCCTTTCTCATCTCTATAAGTTTCACAAACTAACTCCGTAAATACAGTGCCAAAATCTCACAACTTTCTTTCAATTGAAAGATTTACGATGTTGAAGTAAAGCAATAAATAATGATAAGAGACGAGACAGTGATAGAAAGTTAAGGCTCGACATTCTTGCTACTAGTATTAACATTCATTATCAAGATTAACCATCATCTTAAACCTTTGCACATCAATCGAAACAGGACAGAATTTCTTTCAATGACAGGTCTTTACTGATTGACTTTGACATTATCTGCTCTGAATAACAAGTGTTGCTCTTGGTTAACTGCCTGGCTTACCCCTTCCTCAGTGTGGCGGCGTTCTCCGGGGAGGAAGCATTACCGCGTGGCATCTCGCTTCCACCACACACCTCGTTCTGCGGTGGTTCTGGTGGTGTGCCGTGCACCACACTTTGGGAGTTTCTGACATCACTTGATGTTACATTTATCTTATCTATAACACTATCAGGTTTGGGGCTGGACATTCTAAATGTAACAGCATAGAAATCATTCTTAAAACAAAATATATTTATCTTCTCTGGCACAATTAATTCTTATGGTGGGTAAAGACCTTATACAAAAGATGTGTTGAAGATTTCAATCCGTCTGCAGTTTGTGTGATAGGACTATCGCAAATTTCACTCACACAAACACAGGTACAAGATTCCCTCTGAAATGTCTCCCATTTAACGCATAATATTTTACGAAGTTTTCATCTTTAGCATGCCTTGGAAAGTTAACACTTGTATTAAATACTTTTTCACAGTTTTAGCATGATTTATCTGGTCAAGTGGGAGATCTAAGACACAAGATTAATGAGAGAAATACATGCAGCATGAAGATAGAATGCCAGAGATGTAGATAGAATGACAGAAAAGCATGAGATAGAATGCCAGAGATGTAGATAGAATGACAAGAAGAATGTAGAGAGAATGCCAGAGATGTAGATAGAATGAAGAAAAGCATGAGATAGAAATGCAAGAATGTAAGCATAGAATGACAGAAAAGCATGTAGAGAGAATGACAGAGATGTTTACGGGACATATTTGCATGCTACTTAAATCGAGTGAAAGAAAATCCAAACTTGTGCACAATTTACACGTATATTACCAGTCCATTCATGACAGTGACCTACCTGATGTGTCTGCTAGGTTCGAACCCTCGAACTGCAGAAGCTTTCCCGAACGTGGACATGGCCGGTTTTTTGTACGCTTCGAATGCGCTCCCGTGGTCATCGCTGTCCTCGTGACTGCTTCGTTCCCGGTCACTTACATCATGACTTGTGTTTCTAGTCTGGTCTCTGAAGAAAAGTAGCATTCATCCGTTTCTTAAAATTTATATTCTGTAATACAGCAGATCTCGATCTCTCTCTTCAACAGCAATTTGCTTTATATCTATAACAAGATGTTTTTGCATGACCAGTTCCTGAAAGATCTGTGAAAGAGCTTCTAAATTAGCTAACACTCAATCTCTCCATGCACTTACAGGCACAATGTACGTACTACAGACATATAGTATTACTAGAAACATGAACATCTTATTTTCAAGAAAACCTTGCAAATTCATACAAAAATAATTTCTTTGAGAAGAAAAATTGATTTACAGCATGGAAAGTAACTATAATGCTTTCTTGCCAAAAAAAAAAAAATATATAATATATATAAAGAATAACAAATGAAAATAAAAGATTAGAGCATTTTAAGAGAATTTCAATTTTAGTGAATGCATGCATTCTTTTTCTTTATTCATCATAAAATACCAGCATGCAACACTAAATTCACTTGAATCTTGCAAAAAAAAGTTAATAAAAAAGATCTCAATTTATAATGCTTTTACTTATACACTTTATTTTTATGTGTGAAAAAATGTGCATCAAAATCATACTAATTAGAGAAAATTATTTCAAAAAAGCACATGTATGATTTTATTATTCATATACTATATTGAAAGGAGAATGGAAATGGGTGTTAATATTGTTTAGATGTCACGACCTTGGATGAAGTAGTAGTGTATTCGTCACCATATGATTCACAAGTGGTAGAAAATTAGTTCACAATACTTCAAAAGTTAATTATGGGTCTAAAAACAAGATGCAGAAAATAGTTCATAGTGGAATGCGCCATGTGTTGGATGATTTTTAAAAAAAAAAAAAGTACTTTGAGGTACATTAGTTCACAATGTTAAGCATTTAGTACATGTACTATGATAAACAAAAATGTCATGATTTCAGTTTTGTACTCATTGGGGCAAAATGTCACGATGTCAATACTGTACTCAAGGGCAAAATTGTCTACGATTGTCATACTGGTGATCTCAATGGGGCAAAATGTCACGATGTCAATTACTGTACTCAAGGGGTCAAAATGTCACGGATGTCTAATACTGTAACTCAAGGGGCAAATGTCATGATTATTTAATACTGTGATTCAATTGGGGGGGAAATATCATGATTTTAATACCTGTATTTCAATGGGGGGAAATATTATGATTTTAATACTGTATTCAATGGGGGGAATAAACATGATTTAATACTGTATTCAATGGGGGGAAATATCATGATTTTAATACTGTTTCAATGGGGGGAAATATCATGATGTTTATACTGTATTCAATGGGGAAAATGTCATGATTTTAATACTGTATTCAATGGGGGAAATATCTTGATTTTAATACTGTATTCATGGGGGGAAATATCATGATTTTAATACTGTATTCAATGGGGGAAAATGTCATATTTTAATACCGTATTCAATGGGGAAATGTCATGACGTCAATACTATACTCAGGGCAAAATGTCAGAATTATTAATACTGTATTCAAGGGGCAAAATGTCATGATTTTAATACTGTATTCAATGGGGGAAAATGTCATGATTTTAATACCGTATTTGCAATGGGGAAATGTCATGACGTCAATACTGTACTTGGGGAAAATGTCATCAATTATATACGACTTATGGGGGGTATAAAGTCCTAATGGTGGACTTACTATGATACAAGGGAAACTGTACAGATTCTAATACTGTATCCAAATAGAAAAGTTCTGCGTTCTCAGAAAAAAATGTCTGTTCTAATTTCAATACTATATTGAGAAGAATGGATTGATCTACAATGAAAAATGAGATTATTTCTGTTTGTGCATTACATGTGCAAGTCCAGCAACCATAAAGGAAAAACTTCACTAGTAGAACGTGAATGTGTGCAAATTACCCTAAATCATCAGGCACAAAATAGGTGGGCTTCTGGGAGCCGTAAAAACCTGGTGTAATGAGATTCTTATACGAGGAGAAACCTGTCGTATTGCCACTTATCCCCTCGCCCGAATCGGCGGCTCCTCTCGCAGCCTCACTTCCTCTGAAAATTGTGTCCATAAGCATTTTAAAAGTTTTGGTTCGAGAGAAAGAATGTGTTTTTTTCCCCCCCGATTCATACACTGTAAAATCATTTATTTTCCTTTGTTATATATGGTTTTCTAAATAAACTCAGTTGTCACGTGTATGTTGGCGTAGTTTTTTTTTGTTTTTTACGTTCAACTAGAATGCAATCATGCTGATGGCTTCAAGAGATTCACTACGAACCACACTTCACACATATTCACACACGGTCTATATTCCAAACACCAGCAGAGATTTATAAACCCCAAACCAGACAGGTAATGATATTATTTTATTTATTGAGAGGTGTATATACTTGAAGTTTAATTTATTTATTTAAGGTGATATTACTCGGAAAGTTTTAATGATTTTAGGTGTATATACTCGAAGTTTAATTTTTTTAGTGTGTATATACTCGGAGTTTTTTAATTATTTTAGGTGTAGTTAATCGTGAAGTTTAACTGAATGGATAGTCCTGTTAAATCATAATTTTGCTGTGGGAGTTTAATTTATTTTTGTGGTCTAATTATATATTATCCATGACGAATTTTTGCACTGTAATGAATATATATAATATTGAATTATAATTAAATTAACGAAATTAATGTCAGTGATATTACATTATTAATTAGATTTAAAAACCCCATAAAAATTTTTTAGCCCTATGCCCA
>CAJDSM010033164.1:685-15663 GCA_903981925.1 Ostrea lurida
ACATGTATATATGAAAATTTCTAAGTTCTCGGGCAAACAGGACAGTAGATATCCGAGATGATCTTGAAAATTGAATCCCACCGAACATTTCATACCTATATTAAAACTTTCATGCAAAATATCAGTAGCCTGTGATTACATAGTTGCTAAAATTTATGTTCGAAAAATGTGTATATCGGAAATTTCTTGGCAAACATGAAATATTAATATATATATGTTGACAATCTGAAAATGATCCCACGATACACCCATACCTATATAAAAGCTTCATGCCAAAAATATCAGTAGTGCTGTGAACAGAGCTTGCTGCAGAATTATGTTACGAAAAATGTTGTACCATGTATATGGCACTATGTTTAAATTCTAAGTTCTCGGCAAACAGGAAGTAGATGTCTGATGAACCTGAAAATGTATTCCCCACATACATCACTTTACTATTCAAAGCTTCATCAAAATATCAGTAAGCGGTAATAAAAAGTGCGAGAAATATTTGTGACGCAGTTGGTATAGGCAGCATTTGATTTGAAAAAACTCACGTCCTCGACAAACAGGAAGTAGATTCCGATGAATCTCGAAAACGCATCCCACATACATTTCAGACTTATATAAAGCTTTCATGCAAAATATCAGCATCCTGTGATATATGGTTTTTTTTTTTATTTAATTTTTATTTCCAGACCATATGAACATATAACAAAATATTTTTTCTTAAAACTAAATAAATAATGGCACTTATCGAGGATGGGGCCTCGACAAAGCTCCAACTAATACAAAATAATTTCTATACATCACGCCAGGGATGCAAACTATACAGTTAATATATTAAAATACTATTCATGACTATAGGAATCTTGAATCTAATTTAAAAATAATGATACAGAAATGTATAATATATATGTTCTGAAATACATGTACAATAATTAATTAAATAATTACATGTACAAATAAGTAATTAATATTTACATACAATAATAATTAAGGAGCAATTCTCGTAAACACACCGGTATCCGATCCAAGTTCCACGGAGGGATCAAAGCCCGCGGAGCCAAATTCAAAAAATATCGTTCTTAGCATTTAGGAATAATCTTATTTTTCATATACTTGGACACATTTCCTCGATGACAAATTTATTGATGAACTTTGCAAGGTTTATAAATCAAAAACAATCGCCATTAAAAATTGATTAAAGATTAACGACAGCTAAGCAAACAATGAACTATCAAATATCGTTTCAAAAACCCAATGTTTTAAGTTCAAAAACCACAATAGCATAGAAGTGGGCGCTACCTTAATCCTTTTTGCCAATCAAGATGATAATTGAATATTCCCTAATTATTTGTGAAATGGTCAGAACACCAAATCCAACCCTCATCTTCAAATTTGCGAAGCAGAAGGGGCTAGAAAACTTTTGATCCAGAAAACCACGACGCAAGATCAAAGAAACCCGGAGCATCATTCCTATGATCCAAAATCCACGGGAGCTTTATCTTTATCTAAATAAAAACATTCACACGTACACTAATGATTCTGGAAGACGTGTTTATTTATTCAAAACATATGGATAATCCAATGATACCGATTATTCTCCTATTGGCGGCCCCTGCCCTATGAGCGCCCCCCCCCCCCGGACCTTTCTCAATGTCTCCAAGAATACACCCCCCCTTCTCTCCTTCGGTAAAAACTTGCTTATCAGCAGAGTTTTAATTTTCTTGCAGATCTTAGGACGATGCAATTCTATAAACATGTATCTCAAGTCACCGAGTGCAATCATCAGAAGTAGCGATATTTCCGAGAATAATTACAGACCTGGTGCCTTCAGGTTTTTACAAAGAACTGCATCACTTTACTGAACACGCGGTCCAACTATTACACCATCGACTCAAAACATGGCAATGAAGCGTTGTCCAAGGGATGTTGCCTCTCTTTTGTTATAGGAATTTGCTGTGTGACACCACCCGTGAGAACTAGATTATCAGGCCTCAATTTCCGCGGTGCATGCCTTGCTGTAAATGATCTGGCTATATTAAACCAAACCTTCATGGCAACCAAATTGTAAGAGGGTTAATTCTCTAAAAGTATTCAGAGTATGTTTGTTACCAACAGACCTCTATATAAATTACGACACTTTTTTTAAAAGAGTACAACTATCAACGCTAAATTTCATATTAGTACATCGACTGTCTCTACAGTTTTCAATGACAAAGAATATTACAAGTCAGCTTAAAACTTTTCACGCTGCAAAAGTACGCTGGGGTTATTCCGTAAACTCAAATCTGTCGCAAGCCAACGGGTTTTCGTCCACTCCGCTCCCATGGCTTGCAGGGGCGGACTGGACCCGATTTAATATTCTGCAAAACGTATTATGTGAAAATTACCGGCGTAGTTATCTAATGTCAAAATTACCGGCTCGATCAATGTCTTTGCTGCGTATTATAATATATATACACACAACTGCGTCTCTCTCTCTTCTCGTCTCTCTCTCTTCTCTCTCTCTCTCGCTCTCTCATCCTCTCTCTCTCTCTCTCTCTCTCTCTCTTCTCTCTTCTCTCTCTCTCTAATATTTCAGGTCCAAAGTGGGGGGGTGTATCTGTACAATGTTTCGACGTGTATTATTCGGCACATACCGACACATTCACATATAACTAATAATCGCCTCTGTACTCTATACTAAATGATGATTCTGTATAGATTCACTGCAAACTGATTTTCCTAAACGTGAGATGGTATGTCGCCATTCGAGACGCCGTTCCATTCAAACGAAAACAAGACAAAATATAACGGAATATACCGTGTATGTCCCACAAATACGGACACCTATGGCGACAAGAAAAAAGTGCCGAAAAGTTGAATTTACTACTTTGATTAAATATTTAAAAGATGCCACGCTCTGGTAAGAGCATGAAGCTGTAAACTGTGGTAAATATTTTTACAAGAGATCAAAATTCCATTCACTTCGCGAATGATGGACTATTCTATATGATTCTCATAGCTGAATTAACAGTGGTGTTACAATACATAACAATTAAACTTCCCGTTATCCTGTTAAAAAATCATTGCGCATACAAACATATAATATCTCCTCACATTTAGTCCGAGATGGAGCCAAGTCTACATTAATAATGCATCAATACTAAGGAGAAACTTGAGAAAAGTAATCAGGATTGAGGCTACAATACTAAATTCTCAATAGGACATAGGATTTTGGATAATTATTGAAGGGGGGCGGGCAGATTGATCCCCAGGTGACAACTTACGAGGAGGCGGAAGAGACCGTAAACTGAGATAACTTGTGATCAAGGGCCAAACAAAAAAGGAGCCAATGCTGCAACACTACAATCTTGTGTTTACAGATAAATTACCTGTCTTTAAAACAATAAGGAATGCAGGAGATGTTGACACGTGAAAACTATTATGGTCCCAAAGTGGACTGGGATCTGTTCTAACTGGACTTTCACAAAAAGCATGTTTATAAAAGCGAAGAAGAGACGGGTTGACGAAAGGGAAACAATACTCTGGGCAAAGTTCCAAAAATACAGCAAAAATGGTTGAGAAGATGAACGTCAAACCAACTTCAAATGCTATGATGAGCATGTTGCAGAATAACAAAATAAGTGTTACTATGACCAAAAGAAAAAAAAAGGAGGCGGGGCCACAGAAACCCTACCTTACCTCCCGGCTTTTCCTCAGAAAGTGGAGGATCCCCACCATCACCCCCGCACCCCGGCTGCTCCTCGACCTCTCCATATGCAACATATTTCATAGTAATTCACAGTTGAGACACACTCCTTCAAGACGCCGCCACGAAGTTACAGCGTCTGTGCCTCAAGAAGTGATCCCTCCAAAAACGATGCCAGTGTTGAAACCAACTCCCCATTCCCGAAATAAATGGCGCTCCAATAGTTGAAGTAGTTTTGCATATGGTCATCGCATATGCATTTATTCACCAATATGACAAGTATTATAATTACCGAGGTTTTAGTTAATATAAATTACAATCTCCGAGAAGTTGTTCTGAAACCGCCAAACACTTTGTCAGGGACTCTGAATTTTCAACTAAGATATAAAAATCTATACAGTTGACTTTCGCGTCAGTCAGGAATCTAGTTGCATCCGTGGCCCTAATGTTAATCGCATCATATTTGAAATAACACCTTGCTCGTGTCGTTTCTGTCGCATGCCCAATACACTTTTCTCTACCTTACACCCTTTCACGACGAGACGCCGTCGCAGCAGCACTCGTCTGCTTGCAGCACCTGTGACGCCGCGTGCTCTTCTTCTTCTGGTGACTTCTGTTTTCCGAACAATTTCAAGTGAGATAATTAGGATATATCAATCTATGAGTTTATGCAACGACATACGACTCCACCCGAATCAGGTAATTCCAGCCCTTCATCTTCGCGTGATTGTGTCTTGAGAGACGCCTAATAGCAAAAGAGAATACTTCCTAGACGTGATGCTTTTTTGTAGAACTTAGTAGTTTCGTGCAGTATCAATCCGCTTGCTACTGGTCGTTAAAAACTGTGTCATCAAATTTAAAGGTTACATTATCTTTATTTGAATTAGCTTTAACATCTTCGCAAAAGTTCACAAATCACAATCACATCCCTTCCTCATCAGGAAGATCTGTGTCAGAAGCGTACTCAATGAGAGAAATCTAGACCCCTCCAATTCACCTACCAAGTGCTAATACAACCCGTTTATGTTGAATTTGGTTGCATCAACGCGGAGCTTTAATAACCCATACCTTTGGACGTTGGATTCCGAGTACCCTTGATAAATGAAGAATGTAAGACCGATATAAACACGGGAAGAATATATAGAAGGGTCCAAGGACATGACCCCACGCAATTCAGCGGATTCTCAGATTTATAGCAGATTAGAATATAGTGTGGGTAAAAAACAAATTAATATGTCAAGAATTCAGCTACCCAAAGTCGCACCAATATGATAGAAAAGTCAAGACATAATTTTAATATTCTTGTGATGCCGATTGTTGCCATGGAAACCATGCAGTGATTTGACCCTGTAAACGGATAGCAGGGATAACTCCAATATCATGTTTCTACTTCATATAAATGGCACTGTTCTCAAGTCCCGATCAAGCACCGCTCACACTCCACGAGTAAGTTTCTCTATCTCCTTTTACGAAAGAATCCGGAACCAAAAGCAACAAGTCACCATCTTGAATTGACTGAAAAAGATACGAGCAATCAAGAACTTTTTCTAGTTTTATTGTTAAATGAATGGCCAAGCTGTTGCGCCATCGCAAACAAAATTCTGATCGGCAAGGTCATTCTTTGCACACCTGTGGTTTAACCAAGGCATTATAAATTGCCTCCTCAGTTCTACCCCACCATATGAATCAACAGGGGAAAGTCACAGACGATGAATTAGCTGGCTAATGAATCATATTATAGTTGATAGAACGGATCTATACCCAGGAGTCCTTTCAAATTATTGGAAAATTAAGAAAATTAGTGGCAAACAATCTATTATACGAAAATTCTATTAAAATATACAGAAAATTAAAAGTGACAATAAGCATTCAAAATAATTCACAAATTGTGTCCTCCGCTTAATTAATAGATTCAGCAATGGTACATTTTCGTATTTATGAACGATTAATCATAACACATAAACTGTACCACAATGAAATTGATATGTTTTCTAGACTATAGGGCTTCCATAGTGATATTGACATAAATAAATTCAAAACCTTAAATTAGGAATATCGACACAACCGCTTCAAACCCGGTTGCGTATGGTAACCCAAACTCTTTAGAACAAAAATCACTCCAGCACATGGTTAGTCGTATCTCTAAAGCGCATGTTATCGAAGAACCAAGCCATATTTACAGTTAAAAATAAAAAAAAAGAAATAAATAAGCCCGATGAAAACAAGTTAAAAAAGAAATCCTAATTTGCAAAGTATCAACATATGCTAATGGGGAAAACACAAAATGACGTTGTCATTGAGCAACCGCTATTATTCTTCAGAGCAACAAATCTTGCCCAGTTATAATAATCTGATTGTATAAGAGTTCCAACAGCCTAGTGCATCTCACCACACGAAAGAAAATGTGTAAAACCTGCACGTACTTCATAGTTTCCTATTCAGCATTTGAAATAGCACACATATTTCCCTGATAACTTTTAAACATCCCAAATTCTTTAAATAAAAACACCTTGCTTCAATCTTCATTCACAACAAACTGTAAATTCAAGAAGACCAACTAACCGAAAACTTCTCGTACTGGCTGACACATTCATATACTAATCTCGCAAATTCTCCTGCTCCGCACAAATATAAGCGAGACATACTGTACTTCTCATTTGTTACCTTGGTATTCCAACTTCTACCAACTTATACCAATCCCGCCGAAGAAGATAATTTTCACTCCTTTAACTACCGTTCACCATGCAGTGATTAGAACAGACACAAAACACGAACTTGCCAGCATTCGTCAAAGTTGGCCTCAACAATTCTTTATATGTCACATTGGGCTATCCAGTCCTAAGGAGCACGCCTTACAAACGTAACGGTATCCCAGTGTATTATCATGAAACTTGTACTACGATTTCTTCGTTTCAAGTCTGGCCCGCCGCTGCAAGTGAGGTGGGGGGTCCGTTGAACAAAGGAGCCAATTAAGTGAGCTTTGGGATGAAGCCAAAACGGGGCCCAGGAGCGAGCCCCCAGAAGCTCTCGGGTTTTAGAGCTTTGTCGACTATCATATTTAAAATTACTTTTAGACGGTCAATTTTGTATATATTCTATACATAATAATTAATTTGTGAGTCACCCCTCGTGCTCAGTCAAATCATGCATCCCATTTAAACCTTAAAAATTCTTGTCTCAGGTGTCATAAGATAAAGCAGGATGTAGTATTCACTTCTCGAAATAAGCGTGCACATGATGTAGGTCTATTTTAGTGCAACCGCTTTGTACCATTAGTCCGTTATTATCATAAGTACCCATACAAAAAAAAAATAAAAAGAAAGATAGGTAATGCTCCAACGTGGTGCTTTCGCTTAAATAGCCGCAGAACTCTATACACCGTAATGGATGATCCATAGTGGCGCCTGATCATTTGTTTAGAAAGTATGGTCACGGGTTGAAAGAATATCGGAATTCTCAGGGGTTATCTATGGATTCATACTCTAAGTTAAATTGGCCTTGCTTGCAGTAGCTCGACGTTACCTATAATAGCAGCGTTGGGCCTACCGCTGACACTCTGGATCGCGAGTTCGTATTCAGCAGGAAGGATGTTATTTCTTTTCTATGCTTGCAATAGTAACCACGTGTCTTTTTTTTTGTAATTGACACCCTAGAAAAATCAACGTGAGTGTTTTTTCTCTATTTCCACAGAATGTTTTAGTTGTTACATTATTTTTTCAAGTCTATTAATTTCACTGTGGAGCGCCACCAAAAATTGAATCAATAATATCGTTTCTCTATTACTGCAACCACTTGCTCAGTGAAAACTTGAGCACATTTTTTCCTTATCTAAATCTAAGTCAAATGAGATTTCAGAGTCTGATAGAGCATATAACAAATACAGCATAGATCCCCGACATAATCTCTTTGTAATTTTTTTGCAATGTACTAACATGAACAAATAGCTCACATTATTGTACTAGGAGAAAAATGTCTAATATGGGACATAAACAGACATATTCCATCTAGATTAGCGCATTGAGCATCCAGGTCAGACGTACTCTCAGTACCGCACAGAGTTGAATCAGTAACGTACCCCCGGCTCGCTGCCCCACTGTATGTGTAGATGTTACTGTGAGCAGCACCGTTAGCCCGAAAGCATGGCGGTCACTACTCGCCAGCGAAATGTGTTTGTCTACATAGTTCACCATCAGCTAAGGAAAGGTCAGTGCTGGGAATAATAAAATCCAGAATATTAACTTAAAAGATGGGATTCCTATCCGCCATTTAGACGCTTACTCGGATCAACTTGTTAGTTCACACCGAGAAGACGCCATGCGACGTAAACGAACGTTCATCAGATTTTAAGTTGTCCCTAATAAGATATCCCACCACCCTCCGTATAATAAAGGCCTTAGCAGCTTCGTTATAACGGGGGAGTGTGGAAGTGAATCTGATGTCTACGACCGACGTGCTCACTTTAGCTAACGACCAGTTAAGTATACTATGAATATTTACCCCTCACCTCCTGGGCGCTCCGCCGGCCGGTCAATTTAAACATATTATTTTGTTGAGCTTTGACCGGATCGTAGTCGTAAATGAATATGGAGTGGATATTCCTATTGAAACAACTCAATACATTAATCCTATATACAGGTGCACCACAGTACAGACATAGATCCACTCCCTCCCGACACTAAGTCACCTTTGAGTGGAGCCAGTGCATACTCACCGATGTTTACGTGAACCGGTCGCGTGAAACTTCTTATTTTCACGTCAGCCCCTCACGAAGGCGCTCGGTTGCTATGAGAGTTTTCGCAAGATCATAGATTGTATATTGGAAGGGTTGGCATGCTAGTAGAGACCATTTATGGACAGGAAAAGCCTTGGGTCACACCTCGTGCCCTAGGTCCACTATGGGGTATGACCCCAATTGATTGTATTGTATAAATCTGTAAATAATGTTTTAGATAGTAAGTTTATCTGTCTCTATCAGAGCGTGACTATGTTGTAGTGTATAGTGAAGTACAGTTATACATACTGGTATGTGAGGTCACCTTTGAGTTTACGATAATATCGATTTACACAATGCAGTGTGATCGATATGTGACTAATTAGCGCTTATCTAGCGCAAATACATACGGTTACAAACTCCTTTTTGTTCACGTCTTTTTCTGTGTCGATTCCAAATCGAATTTACAACGGCCGTTGCCTCATGTAACAATCCTCTTTAGCTAAAGTAATCCATTTCTCCGTTATCAGCGCTTTTCTCCGCTTGACTGAAAGACAGTCGCAACAAGGATGAGATGGTAGTACTCCGAATAATATGTATATGTTTAATAACGGGTGTGCTCCCAATATTTTTCTAAATACTTTTAGTCTCCATTAACATCTGAACGGGTGTATCAAGTTCTTCTTTTCAGGATATTTTGGTTGACAACCACTCTATAATTCATGAAATCTCTTGTCTTTCTTCAGTCCACCCGCCGAATTTTATCTATTAAGCTACATACAAGATTATCCCCCTTATTAATCCAAGATATGTACCTTTTTCTGTAGTGTATGACGCTATTCTATCATGAGCATCATAAGGGTCACATCCTGTAGGATATGTTAGATAGATGACTTAACAGTCTCGTTCTGATAAGGAGGCGCAAATCCATCCTCATGTTTCTCAAGTCTTATTGAAATATTCAATCGAACATATGTGTGTGTTCCTGGTACTTTTCAAGCGACGTATATCTTAAGAATTAGGAGTGGGTTACTGATTGAGTTGCTGATCCTTAAGCTCCTGAACTGGTGCATAATAGTGCAGCATTATTTAACATCTGTCACCGTCTGCCTAGCGAAATGAACAACTGATTGAGCTTGGGAGTATAGTTGATTGAAGAAAACACCGACTAGGCCAAAGCTACAATCGAAGTGTACTTGTTTGCATATTGAAACATAAACTCTATATATATAGCATACTGCATCTGCCATTCGAGTTACAACAATCCTCCTTCCGCTAACCTGTTAGTTCATTGCGAGATACTAGTGTATTTATGTTATTTTCTCATACGGAAAATGATACTTATAATATTAAATGTCAGTTTTCAACAGACCATCATCTCTCTCCTCAAATCATATCCTAAAGATATTGATATGACTTATTATATAAAATTAATGTTGATTGTTATATGTAACGTTCAAACTCGATCGCCTTTTAAGAAACTGGCTGAAA
Organism: Ostrea lurida; assembly: GCA_903981925.1. Lineage (NCBI taxonomy): Eukaryota > Metazoa > Mollusca > Bivalvia > Ostreida > Ostreidae > Ostrea > Ostrea lurida. The sequence goes on from CAJDSM010033164.1 coordinate 10,564, forward strand.
TTCTCAGGTCGAGTAAATCAATAGAGCGAATAATACTTTTCTTCTATACATATATTAGGCGTATATAGTGCCTCCCCCCGTGTTAACACGTAATCATAATCAAAAAACATGTATACAAAAATCGAGTGTAGGCAACGACGACCTCCGAAAAAAAGCGAGAAGTAGGATTCAGGTTGCAATGGAGGAGTAAGGACTCCTTTTCTGACCGGTCCAACAACCCGCCGTGAGCCCTAGCAAATAAGTAAACAGGATTCACCCGTAGTCAATATAGCTAAGGAAAATGACATGCTAACAAAGGGTATGAGAAACAATCAGTCAACATTGAGACTTTAGTGATACTTTGCAATCGCAAACAATGTCATTGTGCGATGCATACTTTGTGGTTTCAAAAGATCTCACATCTTATTCTATGGAAATGATACTTATTACACATAACATTTGACTGCATTTGCAAATCACTGACAAAGTCTATGAATTTAATGATTTCATGACATATTTAGAGGCTAATTGTGATCATGCAATCTATATATTTCCTTCAATTTCTTGTGAATTATATTTCGCATCAGGTATTAAGTATACAATAATATATATAACGTATGATTCAAATGGATGATCTACAGATCAGTGTTGTTCTATTCTTTGGCTTTTGTGTTATATGTCGTTTAAAATAAAGAGTACAATCCCATCATTTGATTCATTCTGACAATAATCATCAGGATGTCTGTTTTAAAATAAACTCACATTTTGTGACATTGAATGACTCAGCAACGTTAAGGAAACCCGAGGAAATTGACAAAGCTGTATAATAAAAAAGTACTTAAATGCACTCCAGGCCATATGGCGTCACAATGAAAAAAGACGTCATGACATACATTTGTGCATAGTTGTTTGTGNCAACATTTTGAAGAAATATTTGGCATACATCTTTATCAAGCCGTCGTCTTTTTAAAAAAAGTTTTAGGAGGGGTATTGTACTACAATAAATTATGTTTTAATCGGTGGCAAAAGAATGTAATTCAGTTAAAATTTATATAAATATATTTTTAAATATATCCTCAAGAATACAGACATTTCTGGGTCTCCCTACAGAAAAATGTGTAAAGTAGGATTTTTTTTCCAAAAGTTGCATTGAATGCAATTGATTTAAACATTCCTTGCCCTTGCCATATGCACTTTTAGTGTATCATAAACGCATGCCTATATTTAGCTGGTCACATGACTAAAAGCACGTGATGATCCAATTTTATGTGACCATGCGGAAGCCTTGCTTCGCATGTTGAACAATTACTACAAATTATGCATCACGTGTGTTCAATTTCTAATTTACCAACCTAACATGTGCATTTGTACAGAAGAACTTATATTAATGCAGGATTCCTTAACGTTGCCGAGCAATTTCACAACTTCAAAAATGAGAAAAACTGTTAAAAATGACTACATGGGAGATATACTTTCAGCCGTTAAAAACCGTTACTACTAGTCGCGTCCGATATCTTGATTCCTTTGGGGCTTCAGACTCCCAGCTTCTTAAAATATCGGTCCCTTTAACTTAAAATCCTGGATTTGCCCCTCGTCGAGGTGGCTTTGTCTTTGGCCAGTTCTCTGAGAAAAATTTTATGTAAGCTGCGGGACGGCAGCGGAAAATATACCCATTTATCATAGGGTCAACTTGTCAATTATCAAGTGGAAACATAATTTTCTTTGCTACCCATATCCAACTATAGCGGTCATCACCTGACTTGAGCGATTATTTGTTTACCTATTAGAGTACTTCGGATTTATATTTAGGCAATAACCGGGAGAGTGTAATTAAACTATTATAACTTTTTCCAAATATTATACAGAAAATTTTGCACCTTAGTTCTGAAAGAGCATTAATTTCTACAGAATATCTTAAAATATCTTCATACTATTGGCCTTAAAGGACATCTACCAAACTCCATCCATTTTTTTCCAAGTAATAGACATTTCAATGTACACTTAGGATCAACACTTTCAGACAATTTCGAACAAGATATGGGCGTTCCATAAGGAGGCATTGTATCGATTACACTATTAGAATAAAAAAATAAACAGTCTGGCTGAAGTAATAAAACTATTTCCATGGAATTATATATGTTTTATGCTTAAAATCGAAAAAATATGGATTGCATTGAGCAAAAACTACAGCTATATCTAAACAAAAGCCAAAATTCGCGTTTGTGCATATCTGCTCTAAACTGAAACACGACGACGATCCACAATTGACATTAGATGACACTCCAATAAAATTGTAAGAAGTTAGGATCTTGGGTGTCATTTTCAATGATAAAATTTCGCTCAAACTGCATATAGCAATGCTCAAAGAAAAATGTACAAAGGCTCTTGATATAATAAAATTTGTAGCGAAAACAAAATGGAGAGCAGATAAAACTACTCTCTTTCACCAGTATCGCTCTTTGATCAGGTCTGATATAAATAGCCGAGGTTAGCATCGTGTTAAACGTAATCATAACCTAGACTATGGCTGTATATCATATGGAGCGGCAAGAAAATGATATATCAAAGCTCTCGATGCAATCCATCATCAAAGTATTCGACTGTGCACAGGATCTTTTCGAACCTCTCCTGTAGACAGTTTGTATGTTGAGGCAAATGAACTGCCTCTAGATCAACGTAGAATAAAACTCCTTTTACAATGCATATCAAAATTAAAAGCTAACACTGACAACCCAGCATTTGACTGCGTATTCAATTTGCAGTTTGAAGATTTATATGACAAAAACAAGAACTGAATAAAATCGATTGGTTTACAAGTTAAAAAGCACATACAGGATTCTGACTTACCTTCGGATATTGTAAAACACTCACCACGTTCTGAAATACCGCCATGGAAATAACTAAAACCTAGAGTAGACAAATCATTTTCTGAATATAAGAAATCTGAATAAAATCCAATAGTCTTTAAACAAAAATTCTTCAATTTAAACCAGGCCAAAAATTATACGATTGATTTTTATACAGATGGATCAAACGACCAAAATATGGTCAATGCCGCTGCAGTAATAGCACAGAATGTGTTATGTACAAGACTTCCAATTGAGGTAACAGTGTATACAGTCGAAGCAAAGGCTATTCAACTTGCTTTTGAGAAAATCAAATTATCCAATGTCAAGCATTTTGCAATATTTTTAGATTCCCTATATTGTCTACAGCCAATAAGCAACATGAACATTGACCATCCATACATTTTAGATGTATTAAACCAGCACTATATTTGAAGTAAACAAGGTAAAACAACAATTTTTGACACTATCAACACTATCTTTTTCAAATGAATTTAGATTTATCGATTGATTGATTGATATATCTAATGTTTACGTCGTTGTTGGCCCAATATTTCAGTCATTTCACGGCGGTTACCTGACTATAATGTTTTGGTTTTGAGGTGTTGAATTTCCCTGACGGCCCTCAGTGAGCCAAATTCCTTATCTTTTGAACGTCAGAGAAAACGATCTTTTTGGTGTCAATGGGGGTTTTGTGATCCTTGACATGGGGCACCTTTTTAACTCCCCATTCCGACGGACATAACTTTTTCAAAAATCGTGCTAAAAATTCAAAATAAAAACAAGCATTACATAGCAGTTGTTATTATAGAATAGAAAATATAATATTTATATCATATTACCGTGGTACCCAATTTTGATGCCACCAGCATGCCGCCATTTCGACAAATTTGTTGCCTTTTTAGCGACCTGCTCAAACCGCAAGAAATTTTCAGAGTTGTGATGTATTTATATCAGATTCTTTTTAAAAAATGTATTATTATATTGGCAAATCAATTTTAGTAAAAAGTTCTTTCAATTGTTCTTACGTTTATCAAAAGGGGCTGTTTCGTGTAAGGCAAAAAAAAACTCTACATTCCAAAAGGATTTTGCATTGATTTAATTAATTATTTGGAGCGTCTTTTTTTTGTTCCCAGTCAAGGAATATTTCAACTCATATTGAGACGTCACCCATTGCCGGTGAAAGTGCTGCAAATTTTCGACCTTGCTTCCAAGCATCAATGGCTTTCAGCCAGTGTAAGGTTCATTTCAGCGTGCAAACCTTGCTGCGACACGGAGACCTCGGTATTATTAAAGTTCCATATCCGAAAGGACCCTGATTCTCACCCTTTCTTAATATACCGATGCTATGGGTCGAAGGAGCAAATCCCACTCGCCTATGGCGTTTTCGACGTTGGCCGGGTACCGAGCACGGGACTCGACACGCGCGACCTCCCGGATCACGAAGGGCAGAGAACTCCAAAAGGTGATTATGTTGTCATGGTTATATCGGGACAGAACACAATATATTACATGTACATGTATATCAGGTTTGAATATTCTCTGAATTTAAGCAAGTAAGGTAACGCTGCCAATGTTAGCATTATGGTCAATACGTAATCGTGAAAATCCATTCACTACATCCTTTGCGTTTCAGCTGTGATATTACATCTTTTCGTTTGTTTACTGTTGATCTTGAATAGACAGTAAAAGTTTACTTTGTTTCGCAAAAAATCCCATATGTATTTGCCAAAGAGAATTTACATACAGTTTTACACGGTACTTTTTACATCATAGTAGAGGGGATATTATAACTCATCTCGTCTTAACAGTAATCATTTCGCAATATTCTTACGGTGCCTATAATGACCTTGTTTGCGATTACAAATTATCACTAAAGTTCATTATGTTGACTTGATTTGTTTTCATACCCTTTGTTAGGCTGTTCATTTTCTTATTTACTAGATTTGACGACGGGTTACCCTGTTTTACTTTAGTTCTTTGCACTACAGAGATTTCACGCGAGTGTAAACCCGTCGTCAGCAGAGGATGCTTTACTCCTTCCTGATGGAACTGATCCTTGCCCTCTTTTCGTTCGTAAGGTCCCGTGTTGCCCTACACTACGATTTGTATCTGTGTTTTTGGACTATTGATACGTTTGATACTTGTACTTTCGCCATTTAGAAGTGTGATAATATCGTATGTGAAGTGCATCGCCGCTTTGTCTGCTTTTGGTGTGCCATATGGATACCAAATATTGACTGGAATCCAGCTCAGAACTCAGTTGTACTTTACT
>CAJDSM010033166.1:0-11053 GCA_903981925.1 Ostrea lurida
TATTGGATATTTCTCTAAAAGATGACTCTAGTATCTGCATAATTCAACATGGTACATGTTACAGTCCTTGATACAATATCAGTTACCACATGATACATGGTCACCACTGAGGACACATTGTTGTGTTGTGAACGTACTTCTGGGAAACTTCCATATAAGTGTATAGATCTATTTTGTGATTGAAATTTTTTTGCAGAATTATTGAGGAGTTCCCTCTCCATGGGTACAGAACGGTCCATGATCTTAATGACCCAGCCCATGGACCGTACCCTCAACAAGAGAAACCCTGCACCCCCTACCGCAAACCTCAGAACCATCACCCCCGGCGTTTTAACTACTCAACACAACAGGAACATGTTAGCAGCATCAACAGGGTCAGTATTATACAAAGCATGAGAGGTCTAGGCCATTTTGGTCAACTTTTGCTTTTATGCACCATTATCAAAATGATTGGCAATAAGGAGGATCTTAAAAGTTGTACAGTTGAACTTCGGTATCTCGAAAACTGATATATCGAATCATAACCATGATGGCTATTTCAAACTGATTTGTAGGTCCCAGCCATCTACATGTTTTTTCTTGGTAATTTTACCCTCAATATCTCGACTCCACAGATATCTCAAACATTTTTTTGGTCCCATCGAGTTTGAGATAATGAGGTTCCACTGTTCTAGCTCCTCATTTAGAAATACAGTGTACTCTAGTCCACTTAATATATTGAAGTCGCTGATGTTGAACTGTTAGACTGAAGAAAAATAAATCCTTACAAATATTATTTATATAGTTCAACATTGGTGTATATATTGAACTTTGGATATGATGAACAATTAATTAGGTTGGTCTCCTGTATTTCAATATTTTCAGAGCGGAATTCAGTTTCAGAATATTTTTTGTTTATGATATATTTCGAAATTTTAATTAAGTGTTAAGGATTGTGAAGTTAAATATCTGTAGATATTTCTTTAGTTTTATTAATCATGAACTAGATAAATTACTAATTTATTCGTTTCATTTTCTCAGTTCTCTTGCGTCACTGACAACTGGATTGAAGCCATTTTCTCCCCGATCTCCAGGTGATATAAATCTGGAGGACGTTGTAAAATTCTCCAGGGCCGGCGGAAAACTTAGTCAGGGAGCCGTGAAGTTTGTGGGTCATTTACCGGGTCGCAGTGACGCCTACCTAGGGGTGGAGCTGGACAGAGAAGGTAAGCAGGGTGTACTTGTAATGCAGTCAAAGACTGCCCTTATGACTCTTGTATTTAGAACTTTATTTTTAAAGAATTATTCTGTTTTCCCTTTCAGATGGAAAGCATGATGGGAAATTTGAAGGAATGAGATATTTTAGATGGTATGGATTCCTCTTTGGTATTTTAACAATATAACTGATATGACCAATGACACAACATATATAATATGTCAAATTTTCAAAAAAAACAGAAAAGTTTTATGTAAATGAATTACAGTATAAAAGCTAGGGGCTAGCACTAAAGATAGTTCATACAAATTTATATACACAGCATATTTCATGTTGATTGTTTTCAACTTTCTTATCAATAAGTTGTGTTGAGGGTTACATGTACCTATTTGTCAAATGGGTTGATCCTCATTAGGGACAAATAGATAAAGGGCAACATAATTAGTCTACTAACTGTCCTGAGGAAGGGGCAGATGGTCCCCTAAAAATTGATAAATAATTGTTTGTGTCATTTCAGTGATTTATATAGATTTTATATCTGACCTTGCATCCATTTTGTGGATCATGTTGCTGGAACTCTCTCTGTGTCTTTATCTCTCTCTTGTCTTTATCTCTCTCTCTGTCTCTCTCTGTCTCTCTCTCTCTTTCTCTCTCTCTCTCTCTCTCTCTCTCTCTCTGTTTTCTCTTTCAGCTCTCTCTCTCTCTCTCTCTCTCTCTGTTTTCTCTTTCAGCTCTCTCTCTCTCTCTCTCTCTCTCTGTTTTCTCTTTCAGCTCTCTCTCTCTCTCTCTCTCTCTCTGTTTTCTCTTTCAGCTCTCTCTCTCTCTCTCTCTCTCTCTGTTTTCTCTTTCAGCTCTCTCTCTCTCTCTCTCTCTCTCCATGCAAAAATCACAACATATATTTAATCATTGTTAAGCATGTTTCAATTTTACCTGTAAAGCTTTTTGACCATGACCTTTTAGTTTATCAAGTATACATACAGTCTCTATAAGACAGTTCAAAACCATGGGATCGGGTTAAACATAGGCCTCAGGCACTATCCCGTTGATGTGTAAGAGGCAACGAATCCGGGGGGTCTGTTGGAATGATTGCAAAGAATTTGAGGCCTCATGTTACAGCAGGTGTTGCCAATCTTTAAAAAATCCCTCCCTGCTCAACGAGGTTCAGAGTGCCCAGAGCATAGTGCCTAAATTTTGCAGCCCTTCACGGCATTGGTGATGTATAAGTGAAATATTCTCGGTGGGAGGTAAACAATAAATGATCATTCAGTTCAAAGTTTTTTTTTACCATTTAGGCACAGACAGACAGATACACCCAATTAATATACTTCCAATCTTTGATGCTTAAAAAAAATTAATGTTTTTTGTATTATTATTTTACAGTAAACCAAAATAAGGGAGTATTTGTAGCTTTCAACAAAGTAGTGATGGCCTGGAGCAGATGATGTCTACTGTGTGTGTAAGATTTACCTCCCTTTGCTGACATGGATCATGAAGTCGTTAATCAAATTATCTTGATGTATATTCACTTCATTGTAAAGTTCTTGCTATTGAATGCAAGATAATGATGCTGATGTTGAGAAATTATTTAAGGAGTTTTGTTTTCATTTTTATATATTCACCAATGCCATACTTTAAATTTATATTTTATTTTTTGAATCGATCATTGCCATATGTTTTTTTTATTTACATCTTTTAATATATTTATTTTTAATCATGATTGAATTATTAATTGTTGTTTATAGATGTTATAACATTTATATATTTATCACCATTTTAATTTATGTTTTAGAAAATTTTAAAACCATATACTTGCATGTATATTTTGTTCCATTCAAGCTGTGATGTAATATTTTTGTGGATTTTATTTGTAACATTAAGAAATGAAATTTTCTTCTAATTTAAAACAAAGAAACAATGGAGGATCATAATGTCTCATATGGTGGAGCCCCTCCACAGAATCTGTGTGTCTGTGTTGTTTGTTTCCATGTCAAAAGTAAAATTATTTTGTACATTTTTCAACTGTAAAAGTAAATTTTATGGATGTTATATGGAGTGCACATGCACAAAACAAAAGGTCAAGTTCATTGCAATTTCAAATTAATAATTCCACGCTATCAATTCCATGTGCTCATTAACTTAATTACATTAATGATACTGCTTCCGTCCAATTAAAGTAGTTTTCAAAAAGATGTATTATATGCTTTATTTATAGTGTAAATTGAAAGGCGTGTATTAAAGTGCTTTTTGTAGGTATACATGAGCTGTGATATTGTGTTGATATAGATTTTAAGGAATCGTGCACAAGGTAAATCAGTATTGTCCGTCCATATATATAATATATTAATTATTTTTGTAGACCTAATGATTTAATACAACTTGTTTTGAATAAAGCTACAAAATGTTTTATCAATTTGTTGTACTTTCTAGAAAATTTTCTGACACTGAGCTACCAGTTGCTATAGTATCAATTTTCAATACGGAAAATATTTTGAAATGCAGAATTTGGAAGGTTAAAATGACAGCTCGTGCCTGATTGGTTAATAGTGAAATCCTAACCAAGGTGAATTAGGGTGAATGCAGTTTAAGATACATATACATCAAAGGAAAGAACATTTTGACTAATAGCTAGGAGATAAAGTTCTATTATAAAGTAAACCCAAGATAGGCCACAGTTGCCAAGTCTTGCAGAGAGCCTGGATGGTGTATGGATCTGGTAGACATGGCCTGAACAAAAAATGACCATATCATTTTACATGTATTTTTGGAAGGTAATTAGCTCGCATGAGAATTTAAACAAGCTTTGAATTTAACAATTTTAAGATCCATATTATAAAGAATTGTTTGAAATTACAATTTAAGAAAAGGGATTAAGAAAACGAACAGCGATCAGTCCCATTTGGAATACAAAATTAAGAGTTTGGCAACATGGACCCCTGTACACACCTAGGAGGAGTAAGCATCCCCTATCAACCGGTCACTCTTGCCGTGAGCCCTTTATTTAGATCAGGCAAACGGAGTAATCCACAGTCAAAATCAATGTAAAAATGTATAAAGAACAGTCGAAAAATATGTATGAAACACGCCAGGCAGCACTTGAAGTGATTTTTATTTCATTGAACCTTAGCAAAATTATAAACTGGATGCGAGAGCGGGTAGTATAAAAGCCGGATATGAAAACAAAGAACGGGAGTGGTTTCGATTTCGAATTTCAAGAAAGAAAGGCGCAACTAAACGAATAAAGCTTAACTTTTCATATTTAATCAAATATTGCAGTACATTTTTTTCTCCTTGTAGCAAGCAAAATAAAGTAAAATAAAATAAAAAGGACATGTACATAGACACTGTTCAGATGATACTGCAATTGAACTCTAAAACTAGTAAAACATACTAAGATTAGAGCTCTATATAACACCCATGAAGTTTCTGTTACCATGATGTTCCAAGTTGTCGTATATATATATATTTTTTTACCATGTAAAACATTGTTATTGACAGAATTTATCACAGACAAAAAGAAATAAACAATCCCGCTGCAATAAGCGTAGAAACTTACAGGAATAGAATGTCTAAACTAATAAGCTTGTGGTTTCTGTCAACAGCAATGCATCAGAGAAAAATTAGAATTACCACCGGAGGTGACAGTGATATTTAATAAGTCCCATTCTAATCATTAATAAGCCATTTTAACTTCTAAAAATAATGTTTAATGGTATAACTAAAAAGGTACGTGCTAGGAGCACTGAAGGAAGCCATCTATGGTTTCTCACAAACCAGAACGTTTCCTCTTTCATGATTGGTATTTTAAATGTCTGATAAAGGAATACTTAGTCTTGGGATATGGGACAAAAATTTCAATTGTTTAGTTTAAAATAGGACAAATTACTTGATTTAAAATGTCAAAAGGTTGAACATAATCTAGATTTGTCTTATATTATCAATCATTTCTTACCCTGATGTCGTGACAGTCAACGCACGTTATTCTGATCATCAGGAAGAACTGCCTATATATATGCATTCTTTAAAAAAAAATGTCTTAAGTTAGTGTAGATTTTTTTTTTCACAAAATGAGATTTTGTTTTTGTTTTGACTTTCGTAATATACATGAATTTATGATTACACCACCGGTTTATGTGTGTATATGTCATTCATGAGGATCATGTTTTAGTGAATCATTTAGCACAAAAAAGTAATTAAAAATACCCAAAGATTGGTTTAACCTCGGAGAATATTAATACCACTTTTCAACTTTCAAATTAAAAAACAAAAATATCAACTGGGGTAAATTTTTCTTTGCACTTCTGCTTTTAAATGATAAGTACACTGTAATATAAAACTTTAATTTCTAATTCTTTTATAACCTTCAAATTGTATTAAAATCAAATTGTTTTTAAAGGAATATGGCCATGTTTGGACTAAATCTTATATTTGCATTTTTAATGAACAAACATTGTTGTAAACACAAACAATATTACAGACAATATGAGAGAGGATTATTTTTATTGTTATTGTTCACAAAAACTGAAAGAGGAATAACTCAAGACGATGAGAAATTACATGTGATAAAGCATATAATTACATGATTACACTGCAATTTTAGGGAGGCTATCTTTACAAAGGAATTCTAGTAAATCGGTACAAAATAAAAAATAAATCTAAAATACAATGTTTGTATGCGAGTGTTATCGTTTAATTGTCGGTGAATTATTCCCTTTTCATCGATTTCAAGCAGTATACCGCAAAATGAATAAAACGAAAGTTAAGATAAAGTGGAAATTCCACACCTGAAAAATACCCTATATACTTGGTACTCAGAAATGGATTCCTCCAGCATGACATCCCAAATGTAAGTAAAAATGACATAATTATAAAAACTTGTAAATATGAGTAGCTCATTCTAATTAATTATATGTCAGCATCAACATTTCTATATTTTGTCAGTGAAACAGGTATACAACATATGTCAGAGTCCGTGTTTGTGGGACTGTCTCGTATATTGGGGACCCCAAAACAGGTGGCAATGCGGAGAGATGTCATAGACATTCAGGATATGGTGAGCAATAAAACAATAAGTAACTCGCTCATGGAGATGTGTAGTGGAAGTTTCAGAGAGGGATTCAGAATGAAGGGATCTGATATGGATTATATGTTTTGGTTTAACGACCACCCAGTGATCTGGGACTTATCTCAGACCCAGTTATACAATGTACACAGATAATTCCTGATTCTGTCTGTCTCTTCTGAAAGTCCACCTGGATTTACTTTACTTCGATTACTGACACCAAGAGCAAACAGAAGTGTTATCTCAGCATTAGTCACAATGAATGGTGGGCGTTATATCTCTAGTTCTAAATACAGGGAAATCACATGTTCTGATGTATTCTCTAACTCTACAGTACATGGTCCATGTGGCAGTGAACTATAGAGGGACTAGAAAGACGATTGCTCATTGTTTTGTTTGTGATTTTGGCCTCCGTTCGTGCCCGTCCTCTGGTAGCAGATGTCAACATGGCCGCCAGTCACATGTTTTAGACAATAGTCAAAAGTGGATGTCACTTTGTACAATAGGACCAAATTAGGAATCATGAAAGCAATGAATGGAGATTTCATTTTCTCTGGCCGAACAAAAACTTGTGTACTCCATGAACCGGACTGCATTCTTACACTTACGTTGCTGAAATAGTTCTTTAAAAGAAGTCATTAACAATGGATTAGGTGACAACGGAATTACTGTGTCCTTCCATGAAAACAGCGTTTTCTGGATGATTCAAAGAAACACATGCCTAACTGGTGTCCACAAAAGATATCCTGAACTGTTTTCTGGTTACTGCTTTAAACTCATCCTTATGGTTGTATAGAGGAGTCTGTCCTAACTTTCATTCCGGAAAAACCATGTTTCTCCACAATTATCCTGGTGAGGCACAAAAAGATTATGTGTAGACTGTTTTCGGTTTTTATTGAAGAAGGGGGGTAATAGCATCCCTGCTACTCTCGTCCCTCCGCTCAGGCCCATTATGTAAATGTCCATTATAACCCAGATTCAGTATGTACTATGAAAATGTTCTGATATCTGAGACCGAATGATATGAATGTTCAGAGAGATATTTGAACGAATTCATTCTTCTCATAACCTCAACGATCATTTGAGGTACCTTGCCACAGTAGACAGTTGACAGCCTCACCCTGACGGACAGTGTCATGATTCTCATGTTACAGGTACGTACAGCCACATCCTTGGCACATGTTGCTGTTTTACATTACAAAACATGTACAGCAGCCAACACCACTGAAAACAAACTGATGTATATTGCTGACAGAATGGTCCTGTCACATGTTGAAACTTCACAGCCGGGTTTTGATTGTATTTGGACAGGTTGTTACATTGCAATGTATTAGTACAAGGGACACTCAGATACACAAGAAGCTTTGTCTGTGAGGATAGAGACGACAAGGTCAACTTAGCAGCAACCTATGTGATGTATGATGAGCCAAGTAGACACAGAAGGTATTATCCGAGGCTGTAGGGGACGTCCTGGTCTACAAAAGGTTAAGACATGCGTAGCCTGGAATATCAAATTAGAAACCAAAATCCATTATATCATTGAATTATGACGAAGGCGAGGTGGGTTCCTTAAGAACCATTGGCCAGCATTATATATCCCACCCTAGTTTTGTTACACATGCTGGAGGTCTTTGTGTTACAGAACATTGACCAATGAGAGCACAAACAGCTCTTGATGATCTACAGATCCTAGTATGCACATGGTCAGGGGCTGTATGTAGGCGTGCAACTTTAAGGGACATATCATGGCAGATGCCTGGGTATCTGTCAACAGGATCTCAGGGAACCTCAGGTGCTCTATAGCTCGCTTTAACGAACAATCCTCAGACAAGATGCATCCCATGAAATGAACATCAGTGCGTAGCACTAATTGAGGAGTGGGACATGAGACTCGGATACATACATTCATATCAGAAATCTAAGTCCTTCCTGTATTCCTTGAGAGTCAGTGAATAATTGTGAACAATAGTTCAGTCAGTGGTTTAAGGACGGATCTCTACTAGTTTAAAGGGACACACTGAGATGTGATCTTATTTCTCTTGACTAAAATAATTGTGATTCATATTTCTTGATGATGTTATTATTATGTTAACTACGAGTAGATATGAACTTATCAACTATCTTGCTTGCAATTCCTAATATAAAACAAAAGGCTATTGATTCCATATTCTTTCTGTATTTTTTACATTAGACAATCAATAAGCACAGTGCGCACATTCAAAGTGAAGATATGCAGTATTATGTTAGATAGTAAGATAGACCAAGATGCTGTGTCTTGGGTTTTTTTAAGTGTCGTCTGTAGATCTGTTGGAATAGGAGATAGATTGGGGTCTTTGATTATTTTTTTCCAGATTATTAACCGAAAACTGCTTTTTTTTTAAAATAATGGAAAGTATAATTGAAGTCTGTTTGTCGCTGTGACTTCTTCTCGTTGAGTATAAGTAATTTAAGTTCTACAAACTCACTTATTCATGCAGTATTTATTTTTTCCTGCTGTCATTCGGTAATCATTGATTCCACCACTTAAATTATTGGACTTACAAGACTTGCATCACTGATCGTTATCTTTCGAGGACCTTCAAAAAATACGTACGAAAAGCCTGTATTTTTCAGATATTTATGGTACGAAGAAAATTCAAAGTCAAACAACATCATTATTTCTACGAGTGTACTGAATTTTCATCGCATTTGATTAGATGGACTGTGTTATCAAAATTCTAAAACAGCATTCGTCTTGTCTTCACGAAGCTGATAACGTTAAAACCATAACAGTCGATAATGTAGTTCACAGTTTCTCAAAATAAATACTTCTTTACATCTCACTTAAATTTTGTGAAGCCTTACCAACTTCATTTAAACATCTTCTACAGTTATTGACTATCTAGGATATGCAGAATTACCAAAATTTTCGAATAGTATTAAATTAGAGTAGTTGTCGTTGACTCTCTATCAATTTTTTCAGACTTTGATTACATACATGCTCATTGATTATCAATAGGAAAACCATTGTACCGTTATGAAGTCTTTTTTCGACGCGATTTTTTACTTTGATAATTCCCGGGAGTAATTCGCTCTCTCCTAGGTTCGGGCAGATCCTTCTATACAGAGTTTATACCTCTCAAAACCATTGTATAAAGAAGTGCCGGCCTGTCTTTTAACAAATTTTCTCTTTGGTCTTAGATATTAAAGTTTTGTATCGGGTTGTCTGCGCAACAAAAATGCTATCGCTACTTGCTGCTCCGTAACGTCAGTGCGACGTCAACGTTCTTCGCATTTTTTTACGAGGAACTACTACTTTATAAGCGATTTCCGTTCAACGAAGCAATGTATGCGCCATATTTAATTTGTGAGCTGTGGATTGGTTTAACCAATTCGTGGATTAACCATCTGAGTTTTTTTTTTCATTTAGTTTGCAATTGTCAGAAGATATGGGACATTTTAAAATCCATTATATTAAGTGTATTGTTTGTATAGTATCAAAGTTCCTCGACGTGCTCGTGACCCTCATTTTCCTTTGTTTTGAAATCTTAAATTAACTTTTTAGATAGTATTCGGAATTATATTGGGAATTTTTTAATTGATTTGTTGGAATTATATGGCTTAATACATATCTACCAATTTGGTTATTATGGACTTAAATAAATAGTTATGGACAAGGTCTACGTATTTTTTTGATATTCGGCCCCTCGTACATTACCTCTACGCTCCCCATATTACTCTCTCTCTCCTCTCTCTCTCTCTCTCTCTCTTTCTCTCCTCTCTCTTCTCTCTCTCTCCTCTCTCTCTCTCTCTCCCTCATCTCTCTCTCTCTTCTATGGGTAATGTTTTATGGACATGCTTACTTGAAATATGCAAATATTGTACATGATTCATTCGTTTAATTTTATAAAATTGCAAATTAGGTATAAATTTTTGAAATGGTTATGTTTTGTTTTTGTACCGCCTACATGCAAGGTCTATTTTCTTTCAATGGTACATAATTTGGAAATTAAAAAATTACAACTTTAGTAATGATTGTTGTTGATATTTTGTATAGGTTGCAAACGTATTGATCATTATTTAATTTCTAGCATTCTTCTTTCAATTTCCTTTGGTTATTGATATTTCCCGATTACCAGACAAGCATTTGCTTGTCACTTGTATATGGCATAATATAAAGAAATAAATTAATTAATTTAGATAATAAAATAAAAGAAAAATGTCATTACAAAATATATTATTCGAAGTTAGTTGATTTAAAATCAACAATCTTGGGTGTACGATGAAAAACAATCTACAACATTCTTGGTTCATTTTACAATTGACTTATATGTGCAAAGTTAACCCTCTGTATATCAGCCGTCTCCTGTTCAATAAATCACATAAACCACATACCGACTGAACGATATTTTTGTATTGGCGAGTTTGCCGCGGTGATGATTCATGGTTGCGGGATACCACAGTAGCCGCCCCTCAACAATTTCAATTCAATCAATATTGTGACGGCCCCAAGTGGCGGAATTGAGCACTGGGTAAACGGAAGTGCACAGACGTCACCAATTCAAATTCATCTAATCAGTCAATCAATAAGTACATCAATCTAATAAAATCAATCAATTAATTAGATAATCAATCATTTCAATTGGTTCAACAAATCAAGTCATCAATAAAACAATTCAATCAACAATCTGACTCGTGCAAGTTTCAAGTTTTCATGCCATGAAGCTGGGCAGACTGAGTGGGTGCACTCCCCATTTATAATAATACGATGATTGGTTTTTAAGGCGCTTTTATTACCTAAGTACCAAAGCGCTTTTAGC
>CAJDSM010033167.1:2977-15318 GCA_903981925.1 Ostrea lurida
AGGTCCATTGAGTTCAAGATAACGTAGGTTCGACTGTAGTAAGGCAACGATATTTGAAATTTTTTGGTGATGTGGGTGGCATAAACTGGGGGGGAGGGGGATATAGCGGGGGATCACTGTCACTCTTCAATAGTCCAAGACAGAATTTTGGATCACCGTATACTGTTGGTGGTCCTTGCAGCTCCATACAAGCTTGACCAAATGTTTTGGTGACAACTCCGCGAACAGCTGTTTTCAGCTCTGTCAGAACGCCTTTCTCTCCGACTCTGTTCAATCAATTTCACTGCAACCTCCTTCCCCCAGCCCATTTAGCGCGACTAACAACTCCAAAAGCACCTTTTCCAACAACCTTAGAATCATAGAAATACCATAGGACGTAATATTGGCATATGAAACAATAGTAACAATCAGAGAAAATTCTGGACATTGTAGTGTTTCTCGTCATAGACCAAGATTTACCGCATGACATTGAAGTTCGTGAAAACTTGATCTCCTCTCCACAAAACCCATTGCGGTTGTGGAGTGTCATGTTTGTTGCTCTTTCAACCCTCTTTCGTTCATCATACATAAACAAACACAAAACATTTAGGTTAGGAAAACCTGGCTCGGAGTTCGACTGTTGTTTAGTTCTTTAAGATCTCGTCTAAATCGTCGTCGGCCAAAAAAAAAAACAAAAAAAAAATCACAAATATATACATCTCAAAGTATTTAATTGCATATGCAATCTATATCACAGTCAATATAAAAGAAATTTTATGGTGGGCACAAAATTATATATTGTGGTCATATCTAAAAGATTGAAATATGCGGTAAAAAACGGGACGGGGCTTTATGCAATTTTTTTCTAATTTTGTATTCTTCTTGTTTACAGAAACTTATGGAACATTATGAAACATATTATCCTCTTTATCAAGAGAATATTTTCTATTTTTTAAAACAATATAGACAAAAAAGTAGTGTGCCCGAATATCGTTGGGGGGGGGGGGCGGTATCCGAAATTTTTAATTTGTTTCACTTTACATTGACTTCATTTACGGGTAAAACATTTGTCGAACCTCTTTCAGGAAAACTCGTGAGAAATTTTTCGCAAGAAAATTTAACTGTTGACCAGTGAATCGAAGATGAGAATCGAGGATGTGATCATTATTGACAATGATCAGAATGATAACAACAAGCCCCAAATTTTCAGCGATTGACAACCAAAAAGAGAAGAAAAGAAGGAGGACAAAGAATCCAGGACATGGGAAATGCATGCGTAGTAGCAGCGTTCTAGCTTCAACGAAGATCAAGAAGAAGTCAAGTCAACTAACAAGTGACCATGCGCAATATTTGGATTAAACCAACTTAAAACCAAGCAACATGTTGGTCCGTTGTGCTGTATTTATTCGATGTTGTATCTTTATTCTCTTGTTTGGAAATCAGTCTTCGGCGAAAGAAATAAAATCATCACAAACATCTCTATACTTCACCGGACAGATGGAATTTTCACCAGTCTGAAACTTTTATCATTTATACGATTCATAATGATTGCTTCTTGGACATCCTTTTTGCACGCTTGTTAATTAATTTTTTCCTTCTTACTGATACTGATTCTGATTCATGGTACTTGTTACTACTGAGCGGAAAAAAATTGACAGAAATCATCATTGGAGTCAACAACTTTCGTTATCAGAAAAACGGTGTGTGAGATTGATAAAGTAAAGCGTTAACGATGGAAAATATGGAAAATAAAATGTTAAACCCAACCAACGCAACCTTGGTTACATCCGGACCAATCTTACTGACATGTAGAATATTTTAACGTGACATCGGACACTCGATCCCCTTCAGTCACATCACAGGTTAGAAATCCTTCCCTTTATATCCATGTAGGCAAATCGGAGTGGAATCCAACTTCCGGAATTATTTTCAGAGTCTTAGATAAAATGAGCATAAAAATTGGTCTTATTTATTAGCTCAAACAGAACCTTTCGATATTTTAAATGAAGAAAATCCAGAGAAAATGTGGTTCCGCTCGGAGTTGTTGAAATTCACGATTCAAATTTGACACCATTTTGTCCGAAGTGTGGGCTCAGTGCAGCATGGACAATTAATTTGAAATTCTTTAATTACAACTGCAAATATCACTAAAACAGTTGGTTTTAAATTCGAGTCTGTAGGTCTTTTAAAACATTTCTATCGCATTTTATAAGCCATGCAGACTTGTATTTACAAATTTTTCGTTTTGCTACAAAGCGGTATAGGGTGAAATGTCTATCGTTAAACCGGTCAGAGGACATCTGTCATTTTAACGATCATAGACGTAGATATCTAACTGACAAGTACATCGGTCAAATTGATTTTTCACCGTAAAGACCGAGGGGACCGGGGGGGGTTGTTGGGATAGACTGCAAAAATGAGATTGTGGGCGAATAAGCTATGGAATGTTATTGGATATTCATATTCAAATGCACAATATGTATCATATATCATTGTTTTGTATTGCCACTTTAACGGTATGTGTACCGTTTGGGCGGTTTGCCAATTCGATGGTTTTCGAAAAAAGGCAAATGTTGTGGAGCAGAGTTGGTTGAAAACTCTCGGTCTGTCAGCAGGGCTGATAAAGAAATCCTCGGGAGCCGACAAACATGCTAGGAAAACATCGTACTAATAACGGATCTGAAAATATCGGGCCGTGTTCGTATTATTTAAGGTCAGGATTCAGAACCGTTAAAAGATTACATACCCAGTAAAACAGAGATGATCAGTGGTAGAGCATTCATTTTCTTTGTAACCAGCAGGTTCTGGACTTACCTTTAGGCTATGTCAGACCATATTCCTTTGTCAAATGTTCAGCAGTTATTGATAAGTGAGAGTGTCACATTTCCAGTGGCGGATTTTAGAGAAGGGGCCCCAGGGCTCCCCTTGTTGGTGACCAAACTTAGGATTATTCTCTATAAATGTTATAGCTAATTAAACCCTTTAAAAGCAACTGGTAAAAGCTCTAAAACCCGAAGCCTTCTTGGGCTTGGGCCCCCACCTTTGGCTTCCCAGAACCTTTAGTTATTGGCTCCTTTTTTCAACGGACTTGGTCCCCCCTCCCCCTTTCGACAGGGGATCCTGGATCCGCCACTGATTCCTAGGATTATGACTTTAAAAGGCAGAATCTCTTGTCACAGCATGCATTGATTGTAAGAACCCTAAATACTTGGCCTTGAGATTCAACAGACATAGTAAAATTCGGACGATATATCAGATAACTTATAGATTGAGATGTTTTGAGCAAATCAACTAAGAGGGTCTTGGGCTACCTTGCACTTCCCATGTATGGATGTTATTTGGTGTACTGGGCATCAGTTGTTAGCAATAAAAAAAATCTAAAACAGTATTAAATTTGCAAATCGTAATCTGAAAGGAAACTCTAAGATAACTGAAATTCTTTTTTTACTTCAAAGGTGATTTTTCAAGTATATAAGATTTCCCAATTGTATGTGAATTTCATGGCTTAAAGTTCCCAACTTTGAAGAACTCTGCCTTCCAATTTACCAAAAGATCTTTTTTCTACCAACCTTTCTTTCATTTTGTTACAGGTGAAGTCTTTAAGGTGAAGAAGTTTCAAGTCCATAGATAAAGCGAATAGCTAGAACAATGAAGATGGCAATCTAATTTGGCTCGGAGGAATGGAGGATAACGATCTGAAGAAAAAGAGGAGACGCGCCCACCTCGCCAAAGAGCACCCCAGTTCACCGAGCGGAACCATATGAGAACGCAGGGATGAAGAAATCAGGGGTCAAAACATTTGTTATTGATTACTCAGCCACGAAGTAAAACAGAAGAATGATTAAGTCATCTGCTCAAATCCAGTATAGGATCAACTTGGCTAAGTGATGTTCAAATGTCAAATTTTGCACAAATGTAAAATTTCATAGTTCAGATATGCTTTAATGTTGTAGTTTCACGCTCTATTTAGTCAGTATATTAAAAATAAAAACATCTGTTTTTGTGTGTCAGAGATTACGAGCGGAGTTTTCAGGACTCTGAATTTTGGCCGAGGAACGCGGAGGAAAATGACAGTGAGGAGGAAGACAGAGGGAGGATTCGCTGAAGAAGATGAATGAAAAGTTAAGGCTGTCTTACAATAAGTCTGATTTATACAGAAGGGCCACTGCATGAGTATGTAAACTTTTGACTGAAATCACTGACATTGTGTTACTGATGGAGAGATCCCAGATGCCACTATGAATCCACGATCGACAGAAAAGACGACATGCAGCACAGAAGATGTTGGAGATTGTCATACCGGCTGGACTGACACAGACAGGTGGTAGAACAGTAAATCTCAGGTGGCAGTACTTGCACGCCAAAAGACAATTTGGGTTTTTTGGTGTTTGTTTGGTTTTTTTGAAGTTTTTTTGTTGTTTGTTTAGATTTTGCATAAATCCTGGATTGTAAACATTTTAAACTTATCCTGAATCAGGCGACATGACAATTGATAACATCTGATGATTGAAGATATATAAGGATAGATCTGCGGTGAAGAGCACACAGGCAGAAAGGGAACGTATTTCAAAATTCAGAAATGACTCTTTTGGCGAGCAGAACATGGTAAGTACATATCATAGTTCAAACAAGTTTGCATGTGGATTAGATTTTTGGGATGTTTGGTTATAAGCTAGATAGATAAGGGGTTCGTTTAAGCAGGGCTTAAGCGTACCAAGAGCCAAAAAAAGCCAATATTTTCATCCGACTAAATTAATTTTGAAGTTATTTGTGTCACATATAGGATATGTCATAAACCACTTTCACGTCATATATATAGGCAACATTATTGTATTGATTACTTTATAAAATAATAATTGATCATTACTGTAAATTTTTTCATCATAAAAAGTTGTTTAAAACGGTATTCATATGAAACATATTAATGTAGATAAATAGCTCTCAGACTTAGATTGGGACAGAAATGGATCTTATGGAGAAGTTGCTATGTGGTCTACCAAATTTCAGTTCAAGATAACGAGGTTCGACTGTAGTAAGGCAAACGATACTTTGAAATTTTTTGGTGATGTGGGTGTGGCATAAATGGGGGGGAGGGGGGATATAGCGGGGGATCACTGTACTTCTTCAAAGTCCAAGACAGAATTTTGGATCACTTACTGTTGGTGGTTCCTTGCAGGCTCCATACAGCTTGACAATGTTTGGGTGACCAACTCGCGACAGCTGTTTCAGCTCTGTAGCAAACGCCTTTCTCTCCGACTCTGTCTCAATCAATTTCACTGCAACCTCCTTCCCCCGCCATTTAGCGCGACTAACAACTCCAAAAGCACCTTTTCCAACAACCTTAAATCATTAGAAATACCATATACGTATATTGGCATGAACAAATAGTACAATCAGAGAAAATTCTGGACATTGTAGTGTTCTCGTCATAGACAAGATTTACCTCATGACATTGAAGTTCGTGAAACTTGATCTCCTCCACAAACCCATGCGGTTGTGGAGTGTCCATGTTTGTTGTCTTTCACCCTCTTTCGTTCATCATAACATAAACAAACACAAAACATTTAGGTTAGGAAAAACCTGCTCGGAGTTCGACTGTTTTTAGTTTTAGATCTCGTCTAAATCTCGTCGGCCAAAAAAAAAAACAAAAAAAAAATCACAAATATACATCTCAAAGTATTTAATTGCATATGCAATCTATACACAGTCAATATAAAAGAAATTTTATGGTGGGCACAAAATTATATATTGTGGTCATATCTAAAATTGAAAATGCGGTAAAAACGGACGGGCTTTATGCAATTTTTTCATAATTTTGTATCTATCTTGCTTTACAGAAACTATGGAACATTATGAAACATTTTATCCTCTTTATCAAAGAATATATTTATTCTATTTTTTAAAACAATATAGACAAAAAGTGGCCCGAATATCGTTGGGGGGGGGGGGCTTTTATCCGATTTTTATAATTTGTTCAAGTTACATTGACTTCATTTACGGGGTAAAAACATGTCGACCTCTTTCAGAAAACCTCGGAGAAATTTTCGCAAGAAAATTACTGTTGACAGTGAATCGGAAGATGAGAATCAGGATGTGATCATTATTGACAATGATCAGAATGATAACAAGCCCCAAATTTTCAGCGATGAACAAACCAAAAAGCAGAAGAAAAAGAAGAAAGACAAAGAATCGCAGGACATGGGAATGCATCGTAGTAGCAGCGTTCTTAGCTTCAACGAAGATCAAGAAGAAGGTACAGTCAACTAACAAGTGGACCATGCGCAATATTTGGTTAACCAACTTAAACCAAGCAACATGTTTCCGTTGTGTCTGATGATTTATTCGATTGTCTTTATTCATATTGTGAAAATCAGTCTTCGCGAAGAAATAAAATCATCACAAGACATCTCTATACTTCACCGGACCGAATGAATTTTCACCAGTCTGAAACTTTTATCAATTATAACGATCATAATGATGCCTCTTGGACATCCCTTTTTGCACGCTTGTAATTAATTTTTTCCTTCTTACTGACTGATTCTGATCATGGTACTGTTACTACTGAAGCGGTAAAAAATGACAGAAATCATTCAAATGGAGTTCACAACTTTCGTTATCAGAAAAACGTTTGTATTGATAAAGATAAAGCGTTTGAACGATGGAATATGGAAAATAAAATGTTAAACCCAACCAACGCAACCTTCGTACATCCGGACCAATCTTACTGACATAGTTAGAATATTCTAACTGTGACTCGGACACTCGATCCCCTCAGTCATCACAGTTAGAAATCCTTCCCTATACTCGCAATGTAGCAAATCGGAGTGGATCCACTCCGGAATTATTTTCAGAGCTCTTAGATAAAATGAGCATAAAAATTGGTCTTATTTATTAGTAACAACCTTTTCTGATATTTTAAATGAAGAAAATCCAGAGAAAATGTGTCCGCTCGAGTTGTTTGAAAATTTCACGATTCAAATTTGACACCATTTTGTCCGAAGTGTGGGATCAGTCAGCATGACAATTAATTTGAAATCTTTAATTACAATGCAAATATCACTAAAACAGTGGTTTAAATTCAGTTGTAGGTTATTTAAAACATTTCTATCACATTTTATAGCCATGCAGACTGTATTTACAAATTTTTCGTTTTGCTACAAAGCGAGTATAGGGGTGGAATTCTATCGTTAAACCGGGTCCAGAGGACATCTGTCATTTTAACGATAGAACGTTAGATATCTAACTGACAAGTACATCGGTCCAAATTGATTTTCACCTGTTAAGACCGACGGACCGGGGCTTTTGGGATAGACTGAAAAATCAAGATGTGTGCGAATAGCTATGGAAATGTTATGGAATTCATATTCAAATGCACAATATGTATCATATATCATTGTTTGTATTGCATCATTTACGTATTGTACCGTTTGGGCGGTGCCAATTCGATGTTTCGAAAAAAGCAAATGTTGTGGAGCAGAGTTGTTGAAAACTGTCGGTCCTGTCAGCAGGGCTGATAAGAAATCCTCTGGACCGACAACATGCTAGAAAACATCGGTACTAATAACGGATTGAAAATATCGGGCGTGTTCGTATTATTTTAGAGGTCAGGATCAGAACCGTGTTAAAAGTTACATACCCAGTAAAACAAGAGATGATCAGTGGTAGAGCATTCATTTTCTTTGTAACCAGCAGGTCGGGACTTACCTTGGCTATGTCAGACCATATCCTTTGTCAAATGTTCAGCAGTTATTGATAAGTGAGAGTGTCACATTTCCAGTGGCGGATTTAGAGAAGGGGGCCCGGGCTCCCCCTTTTGGTGACCAAACTTAATTATTATGTATAAATGTATAGCTAAATTAACCTTTAAAAGCAACTGTAAAAGCTCTAAAACCCGAGAGCTTTTGGGGGCTGGGCCCCCACTTTGGCTTATCCCAGACCTTTAGCTTATTGGCTCCTTTTTCAACGGACTGGGTCCCCCCCCCCCCTTTCGACAGATCCTGGATCCGCCACTGATTCCTTAGGATATGACTTTAAAAGCAGAGATCTCTTGTCACAGCATGCATGATTGTTAAGAACCCTAAATACTTTGGCCTTGAGTTCAAAGCATTAGTAAAAATTCGGGATACTAATCAGAATAAACTTATAATTTGAAGATGGTTTTGAGACAAATCAACTAAGAGGGTCTTGGGCTACCTGCACATTCCCATGTATGGATGTTATTGGTGTACTTGGGCATTCAGTTGTTAGCAAATAAAAAAAATCTAAACAGTATTAAATGCAATCGTAATCTGAAGAAACTCTAAGCATAATTGAATATCTTTTTTATGTCAAAGGTGTTTTCAAGTATATAAGATTTCCCAATTGTATGTGAATTTGGCTTAAAGTTCCCAACTTTGAAGAACTCTGCCTCAATTACCAAAAGATCTTTTTTTCTACCAACTTTCTTGTCATTTTGTTACAGGTGAAGTCTTTAAGGTGAAGAAGTCAAGTCATAGTAAGCGAATAGCTAGACAACTGAAGATGCAATCTAAATTGGCTCGGGAGGAAGAGGATAAACATCTGAAGAAAGAGGAGACGCCCCCTCGCAAAGCACCCCCAGTTCACCGAGCGGAACCATATGAAGAAAGCAGGGATGAAGAAATCAGGGTAAAACATTTTTATTGATTACTCAGCCACGAGTAAACAGAAGATGATTAAGTATCTGTAAATCCAGTATAGGATCAACTTGGCTAAGTGATTTTCAAATGTCAAATTTTGCACAAAATTGTAAAAGTTCATAGTTCAGATATGTTTAATGTGTAGTTTCACGCTCTATTTAGTCAGTATATTAAAAATAAAACATCTGTTGCGTGTTGTCAGAGATTACGAGCGGAGTTTCAGACTCTGAATGGCGAGGACGCGGAGGAAAATGACAGTGAGGAGGAGACAGAGGGAGGCATTCCGCTGAAGAAGATGATGAAAAGTAAGGCTTGTCTTACAATAAGTCTGCTTTATACAGAGTGGCACTGCATAGTAGGGTTAAACTTCTGTAATCACTCGACATTGTTTTACAGAGGGAGAGATCCCAGATGCCACTATNATTTATACAGAGTGGCACTGCATAGTAGGGGTAAACTTCTGAAATCACTTGACATTGTGTTACAGAGGGAGAGATCCCAGATGCCACTATGATCCACATGATCAGAAAAAGACGACAGCAGGCAAGAGATGTTGGAGATTTCATACCGCTGGATGACACAGACAGGGTGGAGAACAGTAAATCTCGGCTGGTCAGGTTAGTGCAACGCAAAGACATTGGGTTTTTTGGTGTTTGTTTGGTTTTTTTGGTTTTTTTTGTTTTTTTTAGATTTGCATAAATCCTGATTAACATTTTAAACTTATCTGTAATCAGGGACGATGACAATGATAAATCTGATGATGAAGATGATGAGAGGATAGACTTCTCGGTGAACACACAGGCGAGGGAACGTATCAAAATTCAGAATGACTTCTTGGCAGCAGAACATGGTAAGTACATATCATAGTTCAAACAAAAGTTGCATGTGGGTTAGTTTTGGAATGTTTGTGTTATAATCTTAGAATAGGGGTCGTTTAAGCAAGGCTAAGGCTACCAAGAGCAAAAAAAGCCAAAATTTTCTTCCGAGTATTATAGTAGCATAAACACTTTACTCATAATAGATTTGAGGATTGCTTTTGAAATTTTGTGTGGTAATCCTCGGTTAAGGTACATTGTAACTTATGATAAGTTATGACCAAATGGATTATGAATGTTGTGTACAATCCTGTGGTAGTTTAGATATCACAGGTTAAATGGGTAGTGATATTAGTCACCTAAGGGTCACATTATTAACATAAAAGTCGGCTATTTTAATTAAATCACAATGAAAGTATTGTCTGTGAAGTAATTTTGAGCAATTTGCAGAAACTATGATATTTTCAAATTGGAAAACTTTTGTCTTGAAGTATATCCATTGTTGATTTGAATTGAACAGGATCAGACAATGAAGACAGCGACCAGGAGAGAGAGTGGGAAGAACAGCAGATTAAGAAAGGGGTCAGCCTAGGTTCAGAGGTAACGGGTCAATGTCAAATTAAACAGATTTTAGTAACCACTTAGGTGGGGGGGGGGGGGGGGGGGGTTAAGAAAAGGTTCAACCACATGACCAAGAGGTAAGGATAACCTTTAAAACATGGGTAAAGACAAAATATAGATTTTTTTTTTTTTTGTTGAGAATTAATGCTAAATTTTATTTTTGATGAATTTCACGAAGGTATGTTTTCACAAAAATGAATTCTTGGAAAATATTTTTTCATGTTGTTTAGCAGCATAGTAATGATGTGCAGAGTTCTGACACACTGACATAAATGATTAGCTTGTAGACTTTCCAGTCTATGCACGGTAGTTTAGAGAAAATGAAAGAAAAAAAAAATTTAAGCATTTCAAAACTGGCAGATAGATTGATGCATTAATGGCAATTCATCTGTACATGTCTCTGATCTACAATTCTGTACTTGAGCAGCAGACAGACGGAGTACCAGCCACTGGACCATCACACAATGACCACTACAATGGATACCAGGAGGTGGTCATGGAAAAGAAAACCTTTACACCGTTCCAGAGTCTAACTCAGTCTGGAGACTGCAAAGTTATAAGTATGGAGGTTATCAGAAGGCGGCTCCAAGACAGGTTAGTCGTGAGCTGGACTTTGACCTTGACTTCCATTTTACACAGATAGCTCTTGAGTAGACGATAGCAGAATCAACCTCAGACACTTTTTAGCCAGGATAATGTGCTCCACACTTGTGTTGCGGGGGATTTTACGCTTGTGTTGCCTTGTTGGAATGTTTTAGCTCGCCGGAATATAAACCTCAGTTGAACTTTTCTGATCTCCTGTTGTCTGTTTGTCTGTCTATCAGCACTTTCTTTGGCATGCAGTAACTGGAGTTTCCTTTGGAATGTTTTCATGATTTTTATGCAATGATACTTGAATCAGGCAAAGGAAGACCCCTTGCAATTTTCAGATTTTCCACAAGGCCTTTTCAAAAATCTTTGACATGGCAGTTTATGGCTAATATTATTACTGTGTAGTAAATGTTGCTTGTGTGATCAGAAATACCTCTCTTTTTCAGGTTAGATTCTATGGACGAAGTTCACCGTAGCCACACTCGAGAGAGAGACTCGTTAGTTAATGATATTAATGACACTGAGAAAAGCATTGAAACCTGTCAGGAGAAGGTGGCTGGCTTGGAAGCGCGTTACCGCTTCTTCCAAGAAATGAGGGGGTATGTGAGAGACTTGGTTGATTGTCTCAGTGAGAAGGTGGGTGTTTCCATTGTTTGGGAGGAAATTTTGTGTGATACTCATGGGGTGGGAACATAAAACTTACTTTTATTAATTATCACTGAACACATTTAATTATTTAAACTTTTTACTTTGTGGGGAAAAAAATTTCAATTCTTTCCTGTTTATTTACACAAGGAAGAAATATAGCGCTGTGATTTGAAGTCAAACTCTTGCTGAAAATCATTTACAAATAATTCAATTTTACTTGTTACAAAGCAATTTGATTGGCTAAAACAAGATTGAGCAACATCAGTTATTTTGTATAATCTAACTTGCTCTAGAATGACGTCACAATGCATTTGACGGCGTTTCTACTTTGTTGTTCTACAGTAAAATTCGTCCGCTTCATGTAAAATCCTTATTATCTCGCAAGTTATTCATCACATAACGTTCAATGCAATTTTCTGAATTAAATTATAAGGAATGAAGCTAATTTTGACCTAGGTTATACGATATAACCTAACTTGGTGCAGTTTACGCTTAATATAATCCGCTTCACAGATTATAAAGCGTAAACTGCACCAATTCGCGATTATATTAAGCGTAAACTGCACCAAGTTAGGTTATATCGTACAACTTAGGTCAAAATTAGCTTCATTCCGTAAAGAAATGTTTTGTAGATAAAATAATGCTTTTAACCTACATCAAGTTTTTAGGGACTTTTCATCAGTATTTATTTAGTAAAATGAAAACCAAACGAAAAGAGGAGTGGTTAAGGAAAGATGTAAAACTTGATCATAATATATATTGTATCCAAATTCCAAACATATCGAACACTAAGGACAGTAATTTATAGCTGAAAAAGTGATTTAAAAATCAGAACTACACCGCGAGCAGACAGTGTAGGGGCCATGCTGGGTTGGGAAGTGTATTTGTGTGTCACCTAATGGCTCAGGCAAAACTATTTAAAAATATTTATATCAGTCAGAGGGAAAATGCTAATATATTCATATTTTTATTAGCAAATGATTTCATGTACACACATGCATGATGCTTTATAGCATATATATAAAGTAAG
>CAJDSM010033168.1:0-20032 GCA_903981925.1 Ostrea lurida
AGGCACTTTCGTCATATCAAACAAAATTTAGGTGTGTTTTTAGTCGCAACATCACATTTTACCTGTTATTATTGTGGCCACAACTAAAGGAAGTAGTAACATTTTCAGCAGCCGCATGTATATTTCTCCTGGAAGACCTGATACATATAGATAAAAATGTCTAAAATTAGATGCTGACCAAACCGTTATATAACATATTTGTTACTCTAAAATTATTATTAAATATCAAACTTACCTATCCAAGTGATCGCATCATCTGAAGGTTCCACTTCTCTCAGACCAAACCCCAAGGCAAATCCCACCGCCACACCGACCAGCACACTGACAATAAGGCCATTCCGAGACAAAAACTGGTAGCATTTTGATGATTTTATGTTCATTTTGAGCGGATAGATTTAATAGGGAGATAGAATTTTCTATCTTTAAACCGCATGTACGTTCCATTTGAGGTACTTTATTTAAATACCGTTTCAAATCATTTCAGCTAGAATATCATACTCTGCAATTTAAATAGCGGTCTAAAAAATTAATGTATTTCTGTAAAGTAAAAGTAATATACATATGAAAGACGAACGGTATTTATTTGGTCCATAACGTACAACGTATTGAAAACCTGACGAGGCCTGGAGCATCGTTGGAAATCCACGGTCGGTAAAACAAGTGCAACCGACCATGGGTTTCTGACGAAGGGCATGGACGTTAATTAGAAAACTTTTAAAGCACGTTTTCACAAATCATACTCAAAAGCCAGGGTTATAAAACTTCAATAAAATCATTCTCATACTCAAATTGAGTACATGCTCAAGATTTTTCCAGTATGTTTTGAAAGTTGCTAACCATGTCGGCACATAAATGAAACTATGGAATTCTACCACTACAAGATGAGACAAGATGGGGAAATAAATACAAGTTTAAGGTTTGACAAATATTGTCCCATCCCTCCCGCCTCAAAACGGTTTTTATTCTTTGATCTCGCCCCCTTTATATCTCTAAACAACTCTCCCTTCCTCTCTAAAACAAACTGGGTGAGAGTCGTCTCCTCGTTTTACATTCACTTTTGGTTTTGTTCCGCCATATTTACTAGGGCTAATTGTGATTCACAGCCAGCAGACGATATTATGACGTTATACCAATTTGCTATGTAATGTACTAGTATCTTACATGTATAGGAGGCACCGATATAGTATTTGATGTTTCCATGTAAAACATATACTTGCCTATAAAGTCTGAAGGTTTTCAATACCGATGCTTGAGTCGGCATCAATTCCGACTCAGTGGAGAACGTACTCTAAGAGTTTCATAACCTCTGTTTGAGAACGGTACTCAGCGGGGCACATACTCGGAGCATGGAGTTTGAGTATGCGAACAGTAAAAGTTTTATAACCTCCAGGCCTGAACTCACTCAAATGTACCCAACAAGATGCACTGACTTTGTGCGTCTTTACACCATCGTGTCTGAATGTGTACCTGTATACATGTAGATGTCTATCTAGTCAGTCAAGTGTCTTGTGTGGCATCAAGGACTAATGACCTGTTTAAATATCCTGGTCGGTCAGGTGACTTTAGTTGAGAGAAGCTTCTGTCTGAGACGTTTCGTACAGGATGTTTCATAGAGGCAGAAACGTTCTCGTAAAGTGTTTTTCCATTTTCTGGTCGATGTGGAGTAACTTTCGAACAAAATTGTCACGCATGTCCGAGATAATGCAGAAGTCGAAATCAATGATACCGTACACATACAAAAAGGCGAAGTTAACATTGTGTCAAACGTAATCATAATCCAAAAAACATATACAAAATCGAGTGTAGAGCAACACGGACCTCCGACAAAAGCGAAGGGAGGATCAGGTGCCATGGAGGAGTAAGCAGCCTCTGCTGACCGGTCACACCCGCCGTGAGCCCTTAGTCGCAATAAAGTAAACGGGATTACCCGTAGTCAAATCTAGTAGGAAAATGACAGTCTAACAAAGGGTATGAAACAAATCAGTCAACATATGACTTAGTGATAATTTGTAATCGCAAACAAGGTCATTATAGCGACCGTAGAATTTGCGAAATGATGACTTTAAACGAGATTCGTTATAACCTTGCAGCATCAACTTTGTTGTTAGCAGCTGGCCTCGCTTCAAAAAGTCCATAATAGAGACCGAATTAAATGTTGATATCAAACTGATAGAGTTCAATGTTGATATTAACATGAAGAGTCTACTGTTGATATCGACATTGATAGGACTAATGTGCATTGACATTGATCAACTTGCCAAAGACAATATCCAGGATATTGATGACAAAGGGAGTCATGCGATGTTGTTTAAACATGTCCAATGATTCGGCACGACGTCGTTTGTCGTCTGATGTACTTACCGTCAATAATTTTTCATTCATATAAAGACAAAGAAAACGAACAGTGATCAATCTCGTAAGCCTCAAATAGAATACTAACAAGAGTTGGGCAAACACGGACCTCTGGACACATCAGAGATGGGATCAGGCGCATAGAAGGAGTAAACATCCCCTGTCGACCGGTCACACCCGCCGTAAGCCAAATGTCACCAATTGTAGATGAATTACCATAGATTTAGAACCTAGATTAGCGCTCAGGGTCGTAAAAGTGAAGGTTCTTTAACATGTCAACGCCTGCCGGATACGGAATCTCCGTTTTTATGGTCACCAAAAAACTCCAGATTCTCACTTCTAAATGCCGAGCGTTTGGCAAAAGAGCAATCACTACCTATTTTCACGTCTTAAGTTTGACGTGGCCATGGCACAAGCGGGGCTCGAACTCACTACATCCCGGTTACGAAGCGAACCCTCTAACCACTGATCCACCGCCACTGGTCGGCATAACGTCATTCAACCTGTGAACTGTCCTATAGTATAGGCGCTGAATGTTTCCATAAGTCTTAGTAAGAATCCGGGGAACGACCAGAAGCATCCCTTTTTTGATCACACGTTTCTAGGCGAACAGTAAGGGGTAATGACTTCACTTGAGTAAGTTAGTCCAACTCTGTAGACTGCTTTATAGGCGTGTACATTAAGTGCTTTATACGATGCTGAACTGGAAACCATTAAAGGTTGATTAGCACCGATTTGAAGTGGTCATGCCTTTTAATGTGGGTGACTATTCTCGCTCCTGTATTTTGCACACATTGTGGTTTTTCATGGCAAGCAACGTGTTGGCATAGTCTAGTCTTGATGTTACAAAAGCATGTATCAACGTTTTGCAAGTAGTTTCGTCAATGATATGTCTGATTCTTCTTCTATTTCTTATCTTAAAAAAGACAGGAATTTGACACAGCAGACACATGCTGATCCGTACTAAGGGTTTCATCAAAGAAGCAAATATCTTTTCAAGAACTTTTGAAACGAATGACAGATTGAAAACAGGTCTATAGATTTTTAGTACTTTATTACGTCAGCTATAAAATTGCAGTCCTTCGAAACAGGTTCGAAACAGATATAGAACAGTTCACAGAGATAGGCATGGAATCTTTAGACATTCCGAAAGAATAGAGAAAATTAAGTTTTATGTGGTCGTTTTATAGTGCATGGAATATAGTCCTAGAACTGAGATAACTGAGTTTCCTTTAGTCTGAAACAAGGGATATTAAATGCGAAAAGCAAATTTAGATATCAAACAAGGGCAAGGTGTTAAGGTATGCAAGATATATATGTATTGTTTGGAATGTTATAAATATATGCGTTTCAAATAAAAAATTTCCAAACTACATGTACAATAATTATTATGCTAGTTTATCCTCAAGATATCCACATATCCAACAAACAACTCACTTATCCAAACAACAACTCACTTATCCAACAAGTAATCACTCGCTTATCCCAAAAGTAATCACCCAAAATTCTCAAATTCTTCTCACTAATAGTTTCACAAATAAGCACTTCCTTAGGCCGTTCTTTACACAATGATTTTGAAAAAGGAGTACTCCATTTACGTGATCGAGATAAAGGGTTCATGGTGGGTGCGACAGGTCGACAGGATGGTTACTCCTCCTAGGCACCTGATCCCACCTCTGTTACAGTATATCCAGAGTCCGTGTGTACTCCTATCTTATTTGTATTCTGTATAGGATTTACGAAATTGATCACTGTTCGTTATCTTCACATTTTATATCATATAATTATTCTCTTACTTATCCCGCAAGTAACCACTTACTTTATAACTTACAGCACAATAGATGTGAAAATAATCACTAAATGTAGACCTGACTTTATGAAAATGTCAATGTGCATGAATTTTTTCAAGGTTTAATCATGTCATATAATATCTGTTTATTGCAAATATCATGATTTGAACCCACAGGAATTCAATGTACAGTATCCATAATGATCTTGTCGATATTATTGTCATTACAATGTATAACTGGATATCAAATGTAAAGAAGGAAAACATGCACAGTAATGGTTCACATAACTGATTTTATACATTTGTTTGTATCCAAGCTACTTAGCACGAAATTCACGGAGGTGAGCAAAGTGGGTGAGGCTTTCCAATCTACCAGTACGAAACAGATTGGAAAATTGACATATCCTGAATAGTACATTTGTACATTTCATGCTCAATGGTTTTTCACTGGTTACTCTCATAAAAGACGAACTCTATATTTCAAAACTTTGTAGAATGTGTTCCATTCTCAACTTGCACCTGGCCATCTGATTCCCATTTTTTCTCCGAGCTATTGAACGTGTTCGATCTCAGACTAGATTTGCATAATCTGTCAATTATGACACCTCCAATGATGATGGTCATTGTGTTGCTGGTAGTCCGAATACGGTCACTAAAATGTAAAGGTAGTGGATTTATTGAAATACTAGTAACAATTAGTAAAACAAGGAAGAAAGTCCCATTATGAATTATCAAGATTCAAAAATGTGATGAATAGTTAAACCATGGACTTACTTGTACCATTCTAAAGCCATCAATAGACCTATATTGTGGACTTGAACATCCAGTGAAGACAAAACCACTAGAATGGAGACGATACTGGAACTGGGGACGGCGGGAACTGCCAGGGAGCCCACGGTAGACAATAAACTGGAATAAGGAGTTCAACAGAATATCTTAAATATTCGTATTGCAACTTTTTCTTATTGGACCACCATTCCAATGATTTTTCGGAATATCAATACCGAGTTCATTAAATGTCTTTTTTAAAAAGCATACAGATTGAGTGTCATGTCTTTCGAAAACTTGGTATACCATTAAAAGCATACTATATAATTTAGGAATGTAGGAATATTCCAGTTCCTCGGGATCATGCCTATCAAGATTCACCCGTGGACAAGTTGGGAGCATTCCAGCTTCCTGATGTCAGGGCTATTTTTGAGCCTTTTCATTGGTATACTTCAACTGCATATTACATCAATATTGATATCAAGCCCCTTCTACTATAGCTCTCAGCAGGCAAACACCGTCCTAAACTTTTGTCATTGTGATTGAAACAACCATTATTCCATGTTGATCAAACGTTGCAAGATAAATATCATTTAAAAAAAAAAAAATGTAAACTAGATGCTGTCATAATAGAGTAATATTCACAAGTGTGTACTACATGTATGTGCCGTACTTGTGTAATTTGCAAAGAAGACCCCAAAAACATACTCTTTACCATATATATTATTATGCATTTAGTATTCTAGATCTGTTCAGCAAAGTGTCCATGGGTTACAATGTGAAAATTTAACGAAATTGACGTGTTGACTCCTAAACCATATATATTCCTGATACACATATCAATATGCATTGAATATTCTGATGGGAATGTGCCTTGGGATCCTCGCAACCCTGAACAATTTTGATTCTTTATATACACTGTATCTTTTAAATTGTTGAGATTCCTTCCTTTCAAGAAAATATATCATTACTTGTTGCAAATGGCACAATGTACTGAGTATTGACCACCTAGTTTTTGAACATCGTTTTCCACACCATTTGCGCTTCAATCTAAACAAAAATTTCGAAAACTAATTGAACATCTATAGAACACCACCAATTACCTCCCAAAAGATAATTTAGCTACTGCATAAATTGTAAGAGGAATTCTGAGAACGAGATTTTGTTCATAAAATTGTTGTTTTCAACCTCCAATTGACCCAGAGTAAAATTGATTGATTGATTGATTATTTACTGTTTTACGTCCCACTCGAGAATATTTCACTCATATGGAGACGTCACCATTGCTGGTGAAGGGCTGCAAAATTTAGGCCTATGCTCGGCAATCATGGCCTTTGAGCAGGGAGGGGTGTTTATCGTGCTACACCTGCTGTGACACGGGACCTCGGTTTTTCCGGTCTCATCCGAATGACCGCCCCATTCAGTCGCATCTTACGACACGCAAGGGGATGCTGGGGACCTATTCTAACCCGGACCCCACGGGAATTCTGAAACCTTATTATATATCTATAGGACACCACCAATTAACATGCAAAAGATGATTTGGCTACTGTGTAAAATGTGAGGGGAGGGGTTTTGGTAAAAAAAATCACGTCGTTTTTTTAAACCCCAGTTTGGGGACAGGAAGAAAATGAAAACTCTGAAAACTTTACAAGACACCGTCAATCATCTTCCCAAAAAATTATTTCGTCTCTTGATATATTAATGAGATACTTCTTTGAACTTTTGTTTTGAAAAGTAAGCCGTCGTTTTCGACAGCTATTTTGTTCCCAGGGTATACGTAGTTACGTTTGTTTAAAATTTCATTGTAATCTTTGTGTTTTATAAGATATTTCAAATGTAAGTGTGATAATAAACGATCCTCTTAAATTTACGTGAAATGTGAATTACATTTCCATTCTCAATGACAGTGTAGCGTGTGACAGCGTGGTGAAAATTTCATCACCATAGAAAGCAAGCTTTATGACTTGTCTAGACGGTTGAACAATCTAGCGCGCTCGTCACACGCTGAATTGGTTCAAAAGATCACAAATGCAACACCAGCCTTGTTTTCAACATTTAGCATTCGATGTTCGAAAAGCAATTAATCAAATCCAATCTTTCTGAGGGGTATTATTTTAAATTCTGGCATGAATAAACCAGTCAAGTAACATACTATAGTGTAAATGACTCTGCAAACTTGTGCATTCGAAAATAAAAGAAAACAGAGTCTTCCACATCTGTTTTGTACTTAGATATGTTATTGAACATCAACGTTAGTGACAAACTAACAATTTAACTTTATGACAAACTGGATGATTTCATCTTCTCAATCTTCAACCTCTCAAATGTGGCAGTATTCCATTACCACCTACAAGTGGTGTTTATGTCTCCAAATTGATCCAATACGCAGAAGTTTGTTATGTGTATGATCAATTTGTTCAATCGAGGCAAGCTACTGGCAAACAAGTTGATGTTACAGGGGTTCATCATTTCGCGAATTCTATAGTCGTCATAACGATCTAGTTTGCGAATACAACATGTTATTGGGTCAATTAATGCTGTCTGATATGTTCCTTACCAAGTTAGACTATTCTTTACTCAAATGCTTGTATTTTGATTATGGATCATTCCGTTTACCTGATCGAGATGTAAGTCTCACGGCGGGTATGACCGGTCGACAGGGGATGTTTACTTCTCTTAGGCACCTGATTCTACCTCTTGAATGTTCAGGGGTTCGTGTTTGCCCAATGTTATGTATTCCTTATAGGAGTCATGAGATTGATCACAATGCTCTATCTTAACCTGCTCTTTCTTTTATATTTCAACAGTTGTAGATATATCTTTAAAAAAACAATCATCCTACCTAACGCTTTTAATGGCTAAACAAGGAGATATTTAGTCATTATGTGACCGGGAATTAGTTCATTGGCCAAATGCATGGGGATTAGTCATTTTCGGATTATTTCGGCTATTTCTAATTATCATTATCTTTATAGCAAAAGTCATGAGCATGGAATTACTTTCATTCATGATAGTTTCAAAGATTTCATCTCTATTCGGAATAGTGAATATACACATGTATTTACCCGATGAAAAATATCTTAGATGCATTCAGCGATATTCCTTCCAGCTGGGTTAGAAACAAGGCCGATAGACAAAAGCTTCCTAAACGTTCGCAAGTAGCCTCCAACTGGTAACAAGAAAATTGGAAATCCTGGTGTCCACTGTGTAAGTTTTTCATCAAAGGGTTTAGCATTTCAGGAATGCCAATTGCAACTATCAAAATACAAAAAATAATTGATCAGTTTTCTACCTAAGTTATATGAAATTATTTATTGAATTTAATGTTGAAACACACCTTTCCTTATATGAAATAAACAATGACAAATAATAGGAATATTCTGAATTTAGTGTAAACATTAATATGAACATGTTTAACCCTCATCACCTCCAGGTAGTAAGAGTTTTACAAAAATTTAATTGGACGAAGCGAAGAGTTTTTTAACTGTCCGTAATCTTTGAAAATATGCTTTAGGTTTTATGCCTATTCCCTTTTAAAATCAATATGAAATACACTATGGATCCATTAAAAATTATAGCCTTTACCGGGGCATGGAACACCGTTATTGAGCTAAAAATGTTCAATTTTTAGATTTCAATTTTAGCTGTTTCACAATGCTCCCTTAGGGTATTTCTAATGGTCGCAAAATTTTAAGTGTCATTTGTTGAGTTACAAGAAGATACAGCACTTTTACAAATTTTTCAAGCAATGTAAACAAGACTCGAGCCTTGTTTTTGTTTAGCATAAAGTGCTATCAGCCGAAAATACCATGTTTAAAACAAATATGAGATGTGAGAATCACTAGGGAACTGTTTAATTTGGTCTCAGAATGAACTGTAATATATAAAAAATCTGCTTTTAAATCGGAACGTAATTACCTAGCATAATTCAACGTAGGTAAACATTGTTTTACATTGTGGATTGAATTTTAAGTTGCTGTACTCCACTTGTACCTCACAAATGACCGTTCATTGTTTGCAGACCATTAGAAATACCCTAATGAGCATTGGTAAACATTAACAATGGAAAATCTAAAATTTGAACATTTAACTCAGAACGGTGTCATGCCCTTTAAAGGGGCACTGGAACACGTTCCGACCTAAAAATGTTCATATTTTAGATTTCCATTTTTAATGTTTACAATGCTTCACATTAGGGTTTTGTAATGGTTCATCAAAAATTTGAACATTCATTTGGTTGTGTTACAAGGAGATACATCACTGTACAATTTCTTCAACTATGT
Source organism: Ostrea lurida (assembly GCA_903981925.1). Taxonomy (NCBI): domain Eukaryota; kingdom Metazoa; phylum Mollusca; class Bivalvia; order Ostreida; family Ostreidae; genus Ostrea; species Ostrea lurida. The sequence continues at coordinate 9,196 of CAJDSM010033168.1, forward strand.
AAACTAAGGCCTCGAGTCATGTTTTTGTTTACATACGAGGGTTGTCCGTAAAGTTCGTGGACAAGCCTTAATCTGTATAAAGTAACGTTATAGATATTTCTCATTAGCCATATTTCTATTCCTTACTATAATGTGAATTACAATAATGTAAAATTTTGTCCGATTTTTTATATTATAATTAAAAGTAATTGACTTCGTTATTAGACGTGGGATGGTGAACCCGGAAGCAGCGGCAAGAATTTTATGAAAAAGTTGTTTATCGTTCATACAAGTTCATTTGTATTTGTAAAATTCCGCGAAGATTGAGATGATTTTTACATCATGGTGTTTCCAAGAGTTTCAAATGTCAAAGCCTGCAAAATTTGAACGTTCCAAAGTATCGAAATACGCAGAGAAATGGAGGTTTGGATCTATTTAGACAGGTTTTCGGTCATTGTTCGAAAAAATGAGTTTCGAAAAAAGTGGGCAGAGAGCAGCGATAAACCACCCACAAAATAGACCCATGAATTCCTAAACATTCCGGGAAAACATCTGTTAATCGTGGGCCGTTCATTAGTGTTTTAAGCCGATATAAAAATATTTTTGCGACGGAAAGGCAACAGTTTCCGGATGAACATGCGTGAAGGAAAGACATCTTTCTGAGAATTGCAAGTGCAGTGAAAAAAATGCCTCGTGACGTGAATTGACAGTGTAACGGGACTAACAGTTCGTGAATTGCTGAGAAATGTGGAATATAAATAGATTTCGGTCCGTGAAATTTTAATCCCATGAGCTATATTATGAAATTATCGTAATGAAAAACCAGAACAGTTTGTACCATTTTGACTCACTGGTTAAAGGTACATAAGAAATGTGCGTGTTGAGCTTTAAAGGTGACTGCGTTTGAAGAAAAGTTATTGTTCTTTTAGCGTTGACGTTGCATAACGTCAGTATTTCCATTGTATTGCTCCGGGTATGAGTTTGTGCTTTTTTTGTGTTTGATAGAATTATAACTAAATGTGTTTTGTTTGTATGCAATTTTTGCATATTAATTAAGATAAAACAATGTAATTTAACGAAAAATGTTAGTTTCACATACTTATCAATGTTTGTCAGTTTTTACAGGTTGTCCATGAACTTTAAAAACGGACAAACCCTCGTACATTGAAATTACTAGTATAGAACGTTTTCCATTTAAAGCAAGATTTTTTCATATTACAAGTTCATTCTGAACACAAATTAAAACAGTTCCTAGTGATTATCACATCTCATTTGTTAAACATGTATTTCTGTGAAGGCAATCTTTATGTATCACCAAACAAGATTCGAGCCCTTGTTTACATAGTTGAAGAATTGTAAGTGATGTATCTCAATTGAACAACAAAATGTGTTTTCAATTTTTGCTGACCATTAACAAATACCCTCTAAGTGAGCATTGTAAAATTAAAAATGGAAATCTAAAATTGTTGAACATTTCTAGCTCAGAACGTGTCCATGCCCCTTTAAGGCAATGAGATTGAATTGATTATATTTGTTGTTTTTCGTCCCGTCAGAATATTTTCACTCATATTGAGCACGTCACCATTGCCCCGGGTGAAGGGCTGCAAAATTTAGGCCTATGCTTAGCACTCATGGCTTTTAGGCAGGAGGGTTCTTTACGTGCCACAACTGCTGCGACAAACGGGACATTCCCGTTTTTAAGGCATCTCCGAGGACCCGTGACTTCAAACCTGTTGCCGAGCGTGTTGGCAGTGGAATGTCATTACCTGTGTTAACGACTTTTAAGGTTCTGTCGCGGGCGGGATTCGAACACCAAACCTTCCGCATGCGAGGCGATACGCTCTACCGACTGAGGCCAAAACCGCTGCGGTTTTAAGCATAAGACAAGACCATTAAAGATTATGATAGAATGTAATTGTTTACGTCTTTCCCGCCGAAGTTTTTTTTAACCTCATATTGAAGACTCGGTGAAGGGCTTGCATAATTTAGGTCTATTGCCCGGCGGTTTACGGGGACTTTCGGAGCAGGGAGGCTTTTATAAGTCAACACCTAGCTGCCGACATCGGGTCTCGGTTTTTAAACGGTCCTTACAAGTCCGAAAAATCGCTCCCATTTAATCGGCTTTATGGCAAAGACCAAGGGATTTTGAGGAACCTATTCTACTCGGATCGACTATCGAATAATAGACATACATTATACATTACTGCATGCATGTAGACAAAACAAAGACAGCATATTCCATGTCTGCTTTGTACTTGAATTATTCATTGAACATTAACGACACACTAACAACTCAACCTTCAGTGAAGAACGGGACGATTTCAGTTCTTTTCCATCGTCAACTTCCAATATTTAATGTCAGCAATATTCCTCCATCACTGCTATATGGTGTGCATGTTTCCTCAACTTATTCGATACGCAATAGCTTGTTCTGCGTAATGCTTCATTTTTTTAAATCGAGGCAAGCTAACTTACAAATAACATGTGTTTGCAGAGGGGTTAACAAAGCACGTTAATAGGCATCACTTCGGAAATTTTATGGTCGTTATAACGGATTAGTTTACCAGTATAATCCCGTCATTGGGTCAATGCCCTGTTGGGTGTATTTCATAGCTAATTGTTAAACCGTTTTTTCAATACCTCCGTTACTGATGCAAGACAATGGAACCCCAACGGCGGGTGTGACCGGGTCCCGACAGGGGATATGGTACTCTGCTTAGGCACCTGATTCTACGCTTGAAATGTGCCAGGGGTTCGGTGTTTGCCCACATCTGTTTATGTATTCGTTATGAGGACTACGAGATTGATCAGCGGTTTGTAATCTTTGCCTTTATAATCCAAGTCTGTGTTTTTGTGTTTGGAATATTTGGATATTTTACTTATATTGAACTCTAATAGCAGACTGAAACTACATTATATTGATAAGCGTGATGACTTTAACTTTGCAATCGGTCAGCTTTCCTTTCTATGTAAGTAATGTTATCGCCTGCTTATGGTGTTGTAAATGTCTCCCGTTGATTCGATAAGCAAAGAGCAAGTCATCGTTTAAACCAACTACTAAACACAAAAAGTTTGATGTTGCATGTCTATAACGAATGTTGTTTAATTATCATTTTGCAAATTCCTACGGTCGCTTAATGACCTTGTTTTGCGATTTACAAATTATCACTAAGGTCATATGTTGACCTGCATTTTGTTTCAATATCCTTTTGTTAGACCTGTCCATTTTCGTACTAGATTGATCGCGGGTATCCCGTTTAAACTTTCTCTTTGAACTTACGGATCTCACGGCGGGGTGTGACCGTCAGCATATGAATGCTTCTCCTCCCATGAAACCTGATCCCTGCCTTTGTTATTGTCCCGGAGGTTCGTGGTTGCCCTCCTCGATTTTGTATATATGTTTTTTTTTTTTTTTTTTTTTAGGACCTATGATTACTTTAACACATTGTTAACTTCGCAATTTATACTAAGATTGAATTTGAAAGTAATGAAAAAGATTAAAAGGAATCATGACTTGATGATATGTAAAAAAAATTTCTTCCCCGGTTATTTGCCATTATATTTATGGTCAATAAAAGACCCTTGTTTACGAACTTACATAATTAGGACTTACGAGATGATCATCTGTGTCGTTAATCTTTGCCTTTACATCACTAAAGTCATATGTTTGCTGATTTTTGTTTCATTACCTTTGTTAGACTGTCATTTTCGGTACTAGAATTTGACGACGGGTAGCCCCGTTTACTTTGTTTCGACTGACGGGCTCACGGCGGTGTGACCGGAATCGCAAGAGGATGCTTACTCTCCATAGGCACCTGATCCTGGCCTTCGCTTTTTGTCGAAGGTCCGTGTTGCCTACAACTCGATTTTGTATGTGTTTTTTGGGACTATGATTACCGTTTAATACTTGTTACTTCGCCATTTTATTATTTGGACCAAGAAAGGGACTCCCCCAAAACTATACTCTACTTCAAAGGTTTGTTATATATTACATATTTGCATTATATTTATGTACAGGCGCTGTGACAATTTCCTCGATTACTTGCTCATTATTTTTAATTCTTTTTCATTCATCAAAGACAATAATGTTGGCCTATAGCATTTAATTAATACTTTCTCACATAATCCGGAATATTTGAATATGCCTCTTTTAAAATCTTGTAAGGTAGACTAAGATATAGGCCATACTCATTAGTGCATAGCTCACATAGAAATATGTGATATTAGAGAATAACATTAAACAACAAACCTACGTGCTTGGTGGTCCAGAAAACTGTTAACCCCACGGTCGGAGGCACGTGCTGAGGTAGACGAGAAGGGTTCTTTCTTGTTGCTAGTAAAAGTCGATGGAATGAGAACCAGTTGGTGAAAAACGATCCCAATGGATTGAGCAAGTACAAACATACCCAGCTCTGAGAGATATTATCAATGTCCGTGGCAACTCAGCAATTGCTTTAGCAAATGAAGACTTGCAACTCCAACCGGAAAGTTGAACCTTCAGGGAATGAAAGATTGGAAAGTGATAGTTAATGATATCAAATCTCTTCATTTTATAGGCAAGTACATGAATTGATGATTGCATATTGTTTGCCATCCAGCCGAGAATTTTTAAATCATGCAAACGTCCAAAAAATCTTAATGATAGATAATCCATCGATCAAGTGATATATTATAAGTCATAATATGCATGCCAAAAATCAATCAATGTATCTATTCTTACATACATGTGGTCTTGAAAACATAAAAAACCATGCGACCACAAGGGAGCTCGCAACTTTGTTAGAATATGTAAAACCTATTAAACGTAATACTATATGATAATTATCATTAGAAGGGACCAATGTGAGAAGTTTTGCTAAAAATGCTGAACTTACAAATGATCCAGTTAAGGTAAGATGAATGATTATGACAGAACACTGGTGTCAAAAAACTCTGTTTTTGGGGGGAAAAAGGGTTTTCCCGGCCGGGGGGGGGGGGGGCCCGTTCTTCCGAGCTTGCCAGCGGTAATTACAAAATTGTGCAAACAATGATAAGCCCTGTGTAGGATAGCGAATATACAATATATACTTAATATTATACAAAATATTTTCAAAATAAATGTAAGATAATGTTTCCATTTTCAAAACTGTCTTTTGCGATATACATACATACATTACATGTACTTATGTATATAAGAGTATGGACAGTAACCAATTTGGGAATCACATCTTTCACTAAAACTTTCAAGTATATTTTTTTTTTTATTGTGTATGACTGAACCCTCCTATTTTATCAAATTTACCATTTCACAAACCACAAATCGTGTAGTAAATTTGTTAAAAGAATAAAAGGTATGAATTATGAAAAAAGTTTACAAGATGACAATGATTCGGAGGTACGATAGAAAACTACAGACATTCAGGGTTGACTCTTTCTATCAACATATATCTATGATCGTTATAACAATTTAGTTTACCATTGGTCATAATGCTGTCTGAATGTGTTCAATAGCAAATTTGTTCAGCCGTTTTCAACACACTGATTTGACTATGGATGTTCTGTTTCCTGATCAAGACTATGGGCCACGGCGGGTGTGACCGGTTCAAATGCATGGATGCTCACTCCCCTAGGACCTGATCCCACCTCGGTATGTCCAGAGGTCCGTGTGAATGCCCAACTCTTGTTTGTATTGATATAGGACTTACGAGATTGATCACTGTCTTCGTTTTATCTACGTTAAATTGACTAGCAGTAATTCTTTTTACAGAAAACAGTAGTTTGAATAATATATAGTTGCGTTCTCACCCGACTTTCCGTACTAACACCAATATAATTTAATTCCACCAGTCGAAAGAAACGGACTTTTGTATGACGGGAATGAACTGTTGTACCGTTCACTATGCGACTTCAGTGGTTTGGGTGTATTTTGGTCCTGAGTCTGCAGAAAATGCGAAATAGAAAAACGTTACAACCAATACAACTCAGCAAGCGTCACCAACAACCGGCCTCAACGATCTAATGTTATTGTCCACCGGATCGCAGATTCAGGTCACAGTTGGGTGTTCAAGGTGTAAACAGCATATGCAACAACTGAGAGAAGCTATTTCTAAAAAATAGCCACTTAAAGGCAAATTGCATTTGTTGAGACAATGCAATAGATGAGAACAAAGAGTGAAAAGATAGGAAACAAGCTCGAACTGAAGGCAACCCTCACTAGTACCAAGAAAAGCTGTATAACCCTACACAAATATTTACGATAGGCCAGCAATAGTAAAAGCTAGTTGAATGGCTAAGACAAGTGCATACACCGCAATAGTTATGGTGACTACAATATTCTGAAGGCCAGCTGAAAAGGTGAGGCAAGCGCTATAGGTTGACAAGTACAATACAACCGCAAGTTTCCATAATAAAACAAGCTGTAACAATTAATACAGCTGCAATAGTTAAAAAACAAGCTGAACAATTGATACAAGCTGCAATAATTAAAACAAGCTGTAAACAATTGATACAAGCTGCAATAGTTAAACAAGCTGTAACAATTGATGCAAGCTGCAATTAGTTAAAACAAGCTGTAACAATTGATAAAGCTGCAATAGTTAAAACAAGCTGTAACAATTGGATACAAGCGCCAATAAGTTAAAACAAGCTGTAACAATGCATCAAGCTGCAATAGTTAAACAAGCGTAACAATTGATACAACTCCAATAGTTAAAAAACCCAGCTGTAACAATTGATACAAGCTGCAATTGTTAAAACAAGCTATAAGCAATTGATACAAGCTGCAATAGCCGAAGACAAAGTGTAATAGCTGAATCACAGCCGGCCTGCTGCAATAGCTTTTTTTTTTTTAAAAACAAGCCATTGACAAAATATAAAAATGCATTTTCGAAAAATGTGGAAGTGAAATGTTTCTCGTATTACTAAACAATGACATATCGCTCAATATTCAACATCGTTTGATTTACAATGTTGATGTCAATGTACACAATAACTGCTGTGAAATAAAATGTACGTGTAACAAGGCACGTACCTTTGTGAAACATGCAGGTGACTATGTTAATCTTGGAAACAGATTCCTGAAATTCAGACACAATTTCAATAGTAATTTAAATTGAATATTATATGTACTATAGAAATAAGATATTCTTAGATGCTGCCAAAGTAAAGGCAAAGACAATGATTAATCTCGTAGTTCCTAAACAGAATACAAAATCAAGAGTTGGGCAAACACGGAAGCCCTGGACACACCACCGAAGGTGGATCAGGTGCCTAGGGGGAAGTGAGCATCCCCTGTTCCGGTTCACACTCATCCGTGAACCCATTGTCAAAGATTGACAAATAACTATTATTGCACATAAGTCTGTTAAGATGACAATCAAAACAATACAAATATTGCTTTACAGAGGAGGAACTATTCCTAAAGATTATGCCCTTATATGAGTATAGAATGGCGAACTAACAAAGTATTCAAACGTAATCATAGTCCAAAATAACACATATGAAATCGAGTGTAGGGCACACGGACCTCCGACTAAAGCGAAGGCAAGGATCAGGTGCCATGGAGAGTAAGCAATCCTCTGCTGACCGTCCCAACACCCGTCCGTGGCCCATAATCTTTGATCAGGTGTAACGGAACATGTAATATATAATATATATATATATATATATATACAATATGATAATAGATATATAAATTGTCTTAGAGAGGATTATCAAAAAAAAATAATTTTTTCTAAGTTGTTTCATTCCAAATAATTTGTTCCTCAAATGCAACAATCAATGTGTCCTATGCTGTCTGACGGCTTAATATACCTATTGTTGGCCGTTCTTTATACACTGGTTTTAACTACAGAATACTCCGTTACCTCCGTTTACCTGATCAAGGCAATGGGCTTATGGCGGAAATTATCGGTTGACAGGGGATGCTTACTCCACCTATGCTATATCCAGGATTCCGGGTTTTTTCTAATTCTTTTGTATTCCTTAATGCGTTTTGTGATTGAACTTCTCTCTTTAAATGCTGACTGACGTTTTTCATAGCAATTGTTAAGACTGGTCAAGTTAATGGGCTCACGGCGGGTGTGACAGGTTATGGGGTCTGATTTTGCCCAGCTCTTGCTTTGTATTATGTTTGAGACTTACATGTAATTAGGGCAAGTAATTGTGAAACCGAATCTAAAACAATTTCAGAATTCAAAATCATTATCAAATGCACCATATATATGATACCTACCTGATCATATCTGCAAACATATCGCTGGTCTGTATGTCTGTCTTGACAAGACCGCTGTACCCAGTGTCAGAAATCTGTATATTCTCACCTTCACAACAGTATATTCCCATTATCGAACGCTTGTAACTTGTGACATTATTTCAAATATTGAGTGAATATCATGTCTCATCATCTAATTACCCTTAAAACTACTACAATAGATTATACTTTACCAGAATTACGTGTATGTGTAACAAGTAATATATGTCATAATTCATTATATTCTATCGATATTTTGGAGTGCAATTGATAATCAAGCTTTCTCACTAAATAAATTACAAATGATGAATGCATCTGTAAGGACATACGTCTCTACTTTCGTGCATTTTCATCAAACGGGACGTAAAAGATAAGAGAACAAAATAAAAAAAATACAAGGAACCACACACAGAGGCACTTAACTCAGAAGAAGAGTGTAACGATTTTTGACATACACTGTATCCCATACCTGGACGAAGAACCAAGAACACGACTATGGCAATGACAGCGCCTATGGTGTTCGTGATTATGATATAACCAAAGGATAGGGCGCTAATCCGGCCGTTAGACCTTGGATCCATGGACGCTGTTCCTGATAAATTAATGTAATTAACAGATATATACTCAGATAGCAATATCAAAGGCTGTCTTCTGTTGTAATTGGTTTCTTTAGCTTCTTACTAAGCGACTTTGAAAGTCGAATGCTTTTGTGCTACTTCACATAAATAAACTTCATTTCAAGAAAATCATTTTATGGCAATATTCAAATTATACACGTACATGTAGTTGGCATTAATCAATCAATATACAATGTACATAATTTTTCATACCTGTGATAATAGTTGACACTACTAAAGGAAGAATGGCCATTTTCAGTAATCGCATATAAATTTCTCCCGGTAGACCTTCGAAATTAAAATCAAAATTACCCTTAATCAAATTAAAAATCAAAATGAATTCTTTATAATTGAAACATCCAGTTACATGAAGTTTACAGTCCCGAACACTATGTAAACCAATTGAGGTCTTGTACAGATTAAAGGTATATATTTGATACATATACCATAGAACTTTTTATCTTTTAAACAGCATCACATTTCAAAAAGCTGCTTTATTATAGATTATGTTTACGCTTCGCGGTTTATAATGCGTGAACTGACCCAACTTATCGTATAAAACGAATAAAAATTGCATTAATTCCTTAAATAACATTAAGAATTAGTGATCCGAACTTGTCAACTCGACGTGATCTATCTCTTCTGATCAGGTTAGAAAAGATGCTTTTACTACCCCTTGCTTGTGCTTCGCGCATTGATGTAGTTTTACCGTCCAAAATGTCGGTGATACCCGCATCATCCGAAAGAAAAGATGTTACATTCATTTCTAAAAGCTTTCTTTAATTTTTCAAACTGGGAGTGGAGGAGGCAATGATTGTAGAAAAANAAAAGAAGATGTTACATTCATTTCTAAAATCTTTCTTTAATTTTTTAAACGGGGAGTGGAGGAGGCAATGATTGTAGAAAAAAGGCACCGAATCCCATATATATCCAGAGTTACGCGTTTGCATAACGTTTAATTTGTATTTCGTTTACGACTTATGAGATTGATCACTGTTTGTTATCTTCAAACCTTCATTCAGAACATGTCGTCGGCGGGTTATGCATTTTTTTTTTGTTATATTACATAAAAAAAGACAAGAAAGCATTTATCAATTTAAGTAACATTAGTTCTAAGATTTTTCCATTCTATATTGTTACATATAAATGAAGTGATGTTCAATTATGGTGTTACTAAAAATCAAGACAAGGAGGCCCAATGGGCCACATCGCTCACTGAGTGACCTTGGCTCCTGCTTAAGCAGTGGTGATTTGTAGAAAAGAAATTTTCCAAGTTTTCCTTAAAACTGACCCAGTGGCTCTGGAGAAGAATGTTTTATGCAAAACTTTGATCCCTGTTGTGGCCTTGCCCTACCCCCGGATCTACTCTATATCAGGAAGCTGTGAAATGGAAATGTTGTCTTTTGGTCTTGAGAAGACAATTTTTAATATATATTCAATATGTAAAACTTTGGACCCTTATTGTGGCCCCACCATACCTCCTGGGGTGCATGATTGAAACAAACTGAATCTCCACTAATTCAGGAAGCTTGCATATAAATTTCAAGCTTTCCCTGTGTCCAGTGTTCTTGAGAAGAGGATCTTTTTAAAGATTTCCCCTATATAACATATGTAAAAAACTTGAGATCCCCTATGGGGCCCCCCATCGTACCCCCAGGGGCATGATTTGAACAAACTTAAGTCTCCACTAATCAGGAAGGTCTTTCATTAAAATTTAGCTTTCCTGATCCAGTGGTTCTTTCAGAAAGGGAATTTAAGATTTCCCCTATTAATCAATGTAAAACTTGGATCCCCTAATTGGGGCCCCTCGTACCCCGGGGGTATGATTTGAACAAACTTTAAATCTCCATAATCAAAGCTGTCATATAACAATTTCAGACTTTATGGCCCAGTATTTCTGAGAAACATATTTTAAGATATTTTCCCTATATAATCATCGTAAAACTTGATCCCCTATTGGGCCCCATCGTACCCGGGGAATCATGAGTTTTGAACAAACAATGAATTTCCT
>CAJDSM010033174.1:3672-15861 GCA_903981925.1 Ostrea lurida
AAAACGGTAAGAATGGTTATACAGGCATTTGAAATATTCCGCACTTCAACAGACTCTCTATAATGTGCTTTTGAATATCTTCAGACCAATTTTTGTTTTCCTTCTAATCATAAAATTCAAAGATAGACACAGATACGACTTTTGTACATATATTTTTCACTGCTGCATATTGTCTATCCAAACTTTTAAGATATTCCACAATGCTTCTGTTCTTTTAATATTATAATTGATAATTGGATATATTTACTTATTAAATACTACATATTTTACAGTGTGTGTGTGTGTGTGTGTGTGTGTGTGTGTGTTGTGTGTGTGTGTGTGTGTGTGTGGTGTGTGTGTTGTGTGTGTGTGTGTGTGTGTGTGTGTGTGTGTGTGTGGGATGTGTGTGTGGTTTGTGTTGTGTGGTGAGGTTGTGTTGTGGTGTTGTGTGTTGTGTGTTGTGTTGTGTGTGTGTGTGTGTTATCACTTTGGCGCCTGTTTCTGATTCAGTGGGGTTCCAGGCTAGATTTGGTCCACAGTACCTGTTGCTTGTCGAAAGAGGCGACTACATGTCGCGGTCCCTCGGATGAGACTATATAACCGAGGCCCCGTGACACAGTAGGTGTGGCATGATACACATCCCCTCTTTACTCAGGGTCTTACGCGCTGAACATAGGTGAAAATTTTGCAGCCCCTCATGATCACCGGTAATGGTGACTTTTCCATGAGTGAAAAATTGTTGAACGGGACGTTAAACAATATACAATTAATCAATCACCTGTTTCTGTTCTTGTAAACATCTTTCTTAATAATTGGCCTGGTGCAACAGCTGTAATAAGTAAAGTATGTTTTGTACCACAAACTAAACATATAGAAATTGACAATGTTTCCAGGTCAATAAAACATATTTATTTTACTACATGAAAAAGAAGATACATGTATTTATTTTCTATAATATCTCATAACACGATGCAGTCGTGTTTGTGATGTGATTATAGAAGCTTCTCTAAAACTTACCAACGCTCTCATCTGTAAGGGATTCGTGGGAAATTAAGCCTGAAATGTTTAAATAGAAATGTTAAGACCACAGAATATACTACCACACAAAACAACTGTGCATTATAAACATTAGGATATTTTTTCTATTTCATAAAATATATACTGTCGATAATGGTGAACAATATCGGATAGCACCCGATTCAGATACATCGACTTTTTCATGGTTAGTGAATTGTTTACTGAAGTGTTCGTACGAATGAGTTTCACTGGCCAATACTGTTTTGAGTAAATAGTGCAAAAGGTTTGTTTGGACACCATTCGTTGAGGAAAGCACTTTAGTTTTGACAAACTTTACCCTTCTGTTATGCCATGGCTCTGCGAAAACCAACATAATCGTGCTGTTGGGATGATTCTAGCTGGAATGACACAAATATCGTAGCAAGACACTTTGGAGTTCATTTGAACACCATCCAGTCATTATGGAGAGGTTTCCAACAATCTGGTAACACTCGGGATCGACCACGTTCTTAGCTTCTCCGTATGACGTTGCGTCAACAGGAAAACCATATTAGACCGTGCATTTAGAAATCGTTTTTATACAAGAAGTTTGACTGCTGCTCGTAGCATTCCTAAAATTAGAACAATCAGTCAAAGAACTGTGCGTAGTCGTCTGTGCAACCACAAAAGGTGTCAGCGGTGGGTCCAATATTGCTTCAACGTCATCATATCGCTAGAATAGCGTGGTGCAGACGAAACCTGCAAGTCAGAATGCACCACTGTACCAAACTTCTGTTCACTGATGAATAGAGATTTCACTTGGATAGCAATGACGGCCGTCGTAGAGTGCATCGTCGCGTTGGGCAGTGGTGTCAGGACGCTTATGTTGTGCAACGTCCACAATTCTGTGAAGGTAGGATTATGGTATGTGTTGGAATAACAGCACTTGGAAAAAAACCTCTACAAATTGTCAATGGAAATATCACTGGCGTACGCTATCGAGACAAAAGTTTTCAGCGCCATATGACACCCTTCATAAAAAGACTACAAAATCAAATCAATCTGCAACCAGACCATGCATGTTGCACGTGTAGTCAGGATTTTTTCTGGTCAACAAGAAAGTCGATGTTTTGCCCTGGCCAGCTGTTTCCCCGATTTATCGCCGATCGAGCAAAACTGGGATTAAATAGAACGACGTCTACAACACAAACCTAGTGGCATTGGTTGATTTAGGCCAGACTTTAACCATTATCTGGATCAAAATCCCTCAAGCATTTCTGAACATTTTAGAGGCATCAATTTGGCGCTTTTGTCAAGCATGCTTGAATGCAAATGGTCGTCACAAGCATTATCAACTTTGTTAATTTAAATTTAAATGTTTCGAGTGTGCTGAAATTGACATTAATTAAGATACAGTTTATGCGAGCGGATTATTTTAAACTTAAACTGCACCAAGTTAGATTATATCATATAACCTAGGTCAAAATTAGCTTCATTCTGTATGATATAATTCAAATAATTGCATTTAATATTATGTAATGAATAACTTGCGAGCGAGATAATAAGGATTTTCCATGAGGCAGAAGAATTTTGCCGTAGCAACAAGTAGACAAAACACCGTCAAATGCATTGTGACGTCATTCTAGACCGTCAAAAAGAGATTATACAGAAATGATTTATGTTGCTCAATCTTGTTTCAGCCAATCAAATTGCTTGTAACAAGTAAAATTCAATTATATAAAAATAATTGGGCACTCCTGGTAATTAACATCCGTCTTGATATGGTCACTTTTCCATAAACCGAGGTCTTTAACTGAACAACTGGAACCACAAACGAAGGAGTATGCATGGATTGTTTGTTGTATTTATCTGATTGCATATATGAGTATGTGATTCAAAATAAGAGAGTAATATGAAGGTAATAAAATTCAATCACGTAATAATAATACATTAGTGCATCAAATTATGTGAAACAAATATCTTGAATAAGGCTGATATACTGACTTTCGCAATCACTGTCAACTGCCGGCTGTTTTGCTGAAAATTAAAAAAGGATTATTGATTAGCATAATAATGTAAGAGTCATATTATTAAGTAATAATATGTCAAGACAAATTTAGTGGGGGGGGGGGGGTTCAAGATATACTGAGGATGCTTAATCTCTTCGGACACCTGATCTAGTCCCCAGAATTGTCATGTTTTTAAAAGTGTTTACCCCATTCTTAATCTTATATAGGATTCCTGAGATTGATCACTGTTCATCATCTTTACCATTTCCATCAAGAATTATGTTAGTCTTAAGTATAACTTAAGAATGCTAACTAGAACACTGACAAAGTCAGCTAAGACCCCTCTGAGGAAAATATTTTAACAGCTGTTCAAAATAGAGAAGTTTTGGTAAATTATGATTTCAAAAACCAAATTTCCATATGTACATCTAGATATGGTAATAAGCAAATGTGTAAAGTGTGATATACGTATAATGCATTTGTTTCAAGTTTAAGTATAGACAATCTTTGATTTTTTTTATCAACATTTTTTTAAGGAAATTAAGGTCCATATATAAATCAGCAAATTTCAATGTATAGATTGTATACGTTTTAGTATTCACAAATATATTATTTTAAAAATATGTGAATTTTCCTGAAAAAAAATCAGGTTTTATTTCAAAGCATATTGTTCCCAAATTTCAATATATACATCTACATACGGTGATAACCAGCTCTGCAAAATTTCACTTATGTGCAATGTATAAATGTTTAGTTTTAATGTTCACAAAAAAGACAGACGGACAGACGGACGAACGGAGTGAAAACTATAGGGCGTCTCATCTGTCGATACGGAGCCCCAATTAATCACATCGTGGGAAGTAGGTACCCCGAAACAGCCGTTCATCTGTACAACCCAGCAATGCTGTTTCGGGGTGGTGTGGAGGGGGAGGGGCGTCAGTGAGTTGTTGCTCTTTGATGAAGTTCATTGTTGCGTCATAATGTTGCATAAAAACGGGAACTTGTATATCTGATTTGACATTCTATTTCTGTTGTGTCTCTGTAGAATTTGTTAATTTAAAAAAAACGATAAAATTCATTGGCGCTTTTCATATCACTTTGAAATAGCTGTGTATTAAAAATGTTTATTATACTCCTGAAGAATTGTAGAAACTAGTCGAGTATACTCAATCCGCCTTCTAATACTTTTATTATAATACTATTTGTGATGATTGTTGATACCTATTTGTTATTTATTAAGTCCTGAGCACCCCTTGCTTCACGTTAGAGGCGACTAAATATGAGAATATGGTGGTCTATCGGAAAAGACCGCAAACACCGAGTTTCCGTGAAACAGCACGTGGCACGATAAAGATCCCTCCCTGCTCAAAGGCCATGAGCGCAGAACACAGACCTAAATTTGCAGTCCCTCACCGGCAATGGTGACGTCTCCATATGAGTAAAATATTCTCAAAAGGGACATAAAACAACATAGAAACAAACAAACAAAATATATAAAAAGCAAGCATTGATATGATCAATAACACAAACATTCATTATCAGATCTTTGGGACGACACATCCCTTTCTCAGAAATAAGCGAAAAAAATTATATATGTATGTTTACCTTTCTTATTCTTTAATAGTAATAGATTTTCTTCGTCGACTTCTTCGGCTTATCAAAAACAAATAAAATAAGTTGTATACAATGAGTTTGTTTTCGAAGAAAAAAGATTAATTTCTTGATCACAATTTAAACATTGACATATGAATAGATCATCAGTTAAACATATAGTATATGACTATAGTCATTTTTGTATCACACAAATATATACATTGCAAAATATTAGCAATCATACATACTGGTAGACTTTGTCTTCTTTGTTAAAGATGCACGTACTGGAAATAAAAGTGACATTATACAAGCATGGAATGCATGCAAGCATTTTCAGAAGGATTTAGTCTAGATATAACTCTAATTTGTTATTTTCTGGATAAATAATCATTTAAATTTCGGAACAACATGATGAAGACGTTTGTTTTGATGATGACCTTCTAATCTTCGTGATTTAGCTTAATGAGGAGATCCAAAAGTGGTTTAATTGTATGTGTAGGATTTTTCATATTTCAATTGTACATATCCTCAACAAGCACAAAAATGCTAATTATCAACGAGTGATATAAAATCACTCATTGAAGAATTATTCTTGATTCTAGAGATTCATACACTGTAGTCCTATCCTAATACACTGTGATTCACGTGTATAATGGAAATGTTCATTTCTTTTTTTGTTACAATAGTACTACGATATTGTGTTGAATTCTGAAATAGCAAATGACAAAAAAAATATTCGTAGATACCTCGTTTCCGTCGATACCACCATCCAAACAATGCTGCCAGTAAGATCAATAAAGCAATGACAACAGGAATCGCCAAATATCTATCAATATAAAAGATTCAATGATACATCTAAAAATACGATCATACAGACCAAATTTATAACATATATAAGGTAAAATGTTGAAAGAATGTGACTTTATATTAAGGAGGCTTATTACACTAAATTTTTATTTCATGATTCGTTTAAGCACCTTTCAAGAAGCATGGTTTCACCTTCGAAAAATCTATTCATGTTCTCAATTATGTAATGTAATTTTTGTGATTTTTTCTGGAATGATGAAAATTGTGTTTTGCTTGCAAATAAGAGATTCTAATATCCAAACTTCGTTGTGAATTGGTGCATGATATGAATATCTAATAAAACATGCCTAAAAGACCCAGATGTAATATGTCAGGAAAATACTATTTACGAACATTGAAAACATTTACTGTTGATGTTGTTTTTTTAGATATACGGATGAATTCCTCAGAAAACAGGTTAGTTAGTAAGAAGAAATACATGTTAGTCAAGTATATTTTTTTAAATTGAAATGCAATGTCGTAATTTCTGATATATCTGCTTGTTCTGCGTATGATCAGTTTTTGGATCGGGGCAAGCTACTTACAGACAAGTTGTTGTTACAGGGGTTTCTACAGTCACGTTTAAAAGCAGCATTACGAAAGATCTATGGTCTTTACAACGATTTAGTCTGCCAGTATGGCTTCCCATTGGGTGAGATGTTGTCTGATGTGTTTCATAACAATTGTTAAGCCGTTTAAAGGAAGCACTTCGTAAATTCTATGGTCGTTATAACATTTAGTTTACCACTATGACCTACCATTGAGTAAAAAGCTGTCTGATGTGTTTCATAGCAATTGTTCAGCCGTTTTTCATACATTGATTTGACTAGGATTGTTCCGTTTCCTTGATCATGACAATGGGCTCACGGCGGTGTGACCGGTTAACAGGGAATGCTTACTCCCCCTACGCACCTGATCCCACTCTGGTGTCCAGTGGTAGGTGTTTGCCAAACTCTTGTTTTTGTATTCTATTTGGGACTTACGAAGATTGATCACTGTTCGTTATACTTGCTTTAACATCGCTATGTACCTATTCCGATCAAACTTGATAAAAATTATTGAAATAATCGCATTATTGGTAATTGTATAGACATTTCACCAAGACTTTATTTTCCTTTATAAAATCATTTAATATGTAAATCATTTTACATCAAGGGAATGTACTTTTCTGATTACAATGTTTTCTATTACTGTACTTTTATGGGTAAATTCGACTGGGCTTGGTTCATTTTTGAAAAATCGAAATATTTGAAATGTTAGGCTATTTCATCTCAATTCCCTTTTAAAATATATTTCTCCGACATACCCTCTTTCTTAGAAACATGCTTTTTGAAGATTCTATCTATAGATTTAGAATATATCAGAAAATAACATTCCAATATTCATAGATATTTTTATATTAAAAAAAGGCTGCCTATCTGAGTGTTTAGGCTTGATTTATTAGACATTCATATATGACATCAAATCACAGCGAAGTTTGGACTCTGGAATATCGTTTTTGCAAGGAAAACAACTTTTTCATTGTTCCTCAAAAATTCACAAAAGATTCATATAAAATAATTAAGTTCTTTTATTACTTTTTCCACGGTGAAACTATGCTTCATGTAAGGTGCTTAAACGAATCATTAATTAAAAGTTTGGTTTAGTGGGGTACTTTATGTGTTAGTCTTTCTTTCATTTATTATGCAACTACAGTTTGCGTATAACTCGCATACTGGCTGAGAATACTTACAATATAGGATCTTCAGATTCATCTCTGCTAACATGGACTGTTACATTATTAAAAGGTGTAGTTGTCTCAGCCCTCATTAAAACCGTAGTTCGATTCTTGATCACATCATAGCATTTAGGATCTTATTGGATTGAAGAAATATGTTTGTTAATTCTTAAACATTACAATTTTTTAATAATATACCTTTTCACACGTATGTTCTTGCACTTAAAAGGGTTGATTAAGTTTTTACCTCTGCCATATCTTGCTACCTCCTTTTTTCTTCTCTTATTTATGATTTGGGATGCCACTATGTTTTTCATACACTTATTTGACTATAGATTACTCCCTTTACCTTTTCATGATAATGGGCGCACGGCGTGTAACCGGTCAATAGGGAATGTTTACTCCTCCAATGCACCTGATCCCACCTCTGGTGTGTCCAGGGGTCCGTGTTTGACCAAACCTTGTTTTTGTATTCTGTTTGGAACTTACAAGATTGATAATCGTTCGTTATATTTGCCTTTACATGTAGTAACATTCCATAATCACCTACATATGTGACTCGATACGCAAGAATTTGTTCTGCGTAAATTCAGTTTTTAAATCCAGGCAGGCAACTAACAGACAAGTTGATGTTGCAATGGTTTCAACAATCACGTTCAAGGTCAGCATTTTGCATATTTTATGGTCGATATAACTATCTAGCCATTCTTTTGATCAAATGCCGTTTGACATGTCTGATACCAATATGTGTTAGGCAGTTCTTCATACACTGATTTCAACCACGGATTACTCCATTTTCCCGATTATGATAAAGATATCACGGTGGGTGTGACAGGTCAACAGAGGATGCTTACTAATCAATATTTGTCCACATTTTATTTTGAACTTGTGAGATTAATCGCTGTTCGTTATTTTCACATGTTCTCTTCTCTGCATTTCTGTATTTCCCCTTTTCTTTTCTCCCCTACCTTTGATTTTCTTGACCCTTTTCCTTCAAGCTTTGTGCCTTAGAATACAATAACTTCAGAACCCACTCCTTATTACTACAATTATCCTTGTCAACTTTTGACGAATAAGAAAACATAAGCAATAAAAGGCAATCTACACTTACAGAGATATGCAGATGTTGATAAGTAGCGATCCGCGCATGGCGTGATATTACTGCATCGTATTTGGAAATGTGCTTGAATTATTAAACCTTGGACATTAAATTCAGTGCAGAAGCCTACAAAATAAAATAGCAATACGTATATAAATTGGCGAAGTTAACAATGTGTTAAACGTAATCATAATCCCAAGAAACATATACTAGTAGACGAAGTCGAGTATACGGCCTCCGACAAAAGCGAAGGCGGGATCAGACCCGCCGTGAGCCCTTTGTCACAACAAAGTAAACGGGATTACCTGTCGTCAATTCTAGTTCGAAAATGACAAATCAGTCAACATATGACTTAATGATAATTTTGTAAACGCAAACAAGGTCATTATAGCGACCGTAGAATTTGCAAATGATGACTTTAAGGATGTTGTAGGGTGAGCTTTTGAAACAACTGCGCAGGACGCTATCACTAAGTATTTCCTGGTTCAATACTGACCCCATCGGTGCAGACTTATTACACATTTAAAACTGAACCCTGTCCAGTGAAAAATTTTGTGTCAATTCAGATTTGAAAGGTTTGGTAGGGACTATATTTTGTGGCGGAAGGATTGATTAATCAAAAAGCATGATTTTACAGTTTCTAATTCATCCTATATACCTTCTATTTTATACCCTATTCGTATATTACAGTTTTAAAATTAATGATGCAAGCAGATGAGACTTGGAACTAGTTCAAATATTGTTATTTATTAATTTTGTTGAGGTATTTTTCCAAACAGAATACATATTCTTTAAAAAGTCAAATTCAATTTACTCGAAATTCTGTGCAAAAAATCAGTATTTGGCCAATATTTTAAAAAATTTGACCGAAAACCTCTACTTTTCCATTTTAAATTTTTGAAACAAGGCTCTGAATATTACGTGAATTTTAAGAAATTGACATCACTCCTAAAATGTATTTTTTAACTCTGAAATCTCATATCGTGAGTTTTTCCGTATATCAAGTGCAGAAAGGTCATTATTTATTCCATTACAAGTATAAATTTTTTTTTATATCTGTATTGTAAGAAGACATTATTATGTATCTATTTCATGTAATTATTGATCTATATTCCTGATGTTTTGTTTACACCACACAGACGAATGGAGTTTAAATGGATAAATCTCAAGTAAATTTAAGTGCAAAAAGGTCATGTTTAAAAACACTGTAGCTTGAAAACAAGCATGAAAACCCAAATTTTCTTTAATTTCCCAATTCTCTTTATGTAGAAATCAAAAATACACTTCCAAAAAATTGACATCACTTTAAGCCTCACCCTAGAACCTCTTTAAACGGATTTGTTATAACCCCGCAACATCAACTTTGTTTGCTAGTAGTTGGCCTTGATTTAAAAAGTCCTCATACGCATTACATGCTCCTGTGTATCAACTGGGAGACATACACACCATAAATAGGTGATAGTCGTACGTTACTACATAGAAAAGGAAAGTTGACGATTGCAAAGTTAAAGTCATTACGCTTATCATATAATGTATTTGTCAGTCTGCCATTGACCAAAATTTCAGATTGTAAATGAATGTCTCCGAAACCCATGTTATACTTACCATGAATATAGTACACTGGAGCGCAAACTTCGACAAGGGAATTCCCCTGGTCATTTATAACACAGTGGTATTTGAATTTTGAAGGAACTGTACAGTTTTGCTTCCTAGCCAAGGCTTCACAATTCATTCTTTTGGCAGCCTTATCAACATCTTCCTTTGATATTGGACAATCATTAACATATTGGAGTGTTGTATTTGACCAAGGACATGAACGATCAAGACACCTGTTCTCCTGAAATCAAAATAATTGCATTCCTATTCAATACAATTGTGTTGAATGAACAAATAAAAAGCTGAACATGAATTTACACATCAATAAATCCATCTGTAAGCAAATAATGCAATATACGGAAACTTCATTTTTTAACAAATTGGAATATGGTGTGTCCAGGGGTCCGTCTTGGCCCAATTTTTGTTTTTGTTATATATTTAGGACTTGCAATATTGATCACTGTTCGTTATCTTTGCCTTTATATTATCATAATCCTTTCCTTTTCGAAGAATGCATCGATGTGAAAACTTTTTACTCACACATCTGTTTGTCCCCGAGGGTTTTTACAGCCCAATAGCTATGTCCTATGATACTAGCTTGAAAATACAGAAATATATCTAATTGCAGGGGTAAATTTAAAAATTTCTTTCAAAATTAAGGATGATCTCCCTCAGGCATAGCTCTGATCCTTCGACGTATTTGACTCCAGTCTAATGCACTACATTCTTTAGCTCTTCAACGCTTTAATTGCATGTTTAGGATTTCCAATATTTCGGTATGAGCATCACTGAAGATACATAATTTGTCGAAATGCACATCTGGTGCATCTAAATTGGCACCGTATAAGATTTATATTTGTTCCGTTATTTACCTGATCAAGACTATGGGCTCACGGCGGGTGTGACCGGTCAACAGGGGATGCTCACTCCTCCTAGGCACCTGATCCCACCTCTGGTTTGTCCAGGAGTCCGTGTTTGCCCAACTCTTGTTTTTGTATTCTATTTAGGACTTACGAGATTGATCACTGTTCGTTATCTTTGCCTTTACATTTATACAGTTTGTGAGTAAAATACCCAATGTTTACAAATCGATAAATTCTTTAAAATTATGTTTAATCCTATAACGAATCAGAATTTATTATCAGAACAATTTAAGCAAAAGAGTTTATATACATTAGGAAATTCAATATAGTTTTGTTCCAGTTGACAAAGTTATCAATATTGTTTTTCTACGGCTCAATATCATATAAACTTGGTATTAACTATACATCTCGTAACCATACTTACCATTCAACCCCTCTTCCAAAAGATTTAATTCTTCAAAACCATACTTCGGTTTTAAACATATTCAATATCCCAGTCAATGGGACGGATGACTATGAATTACCGTACCTATATTGGATGTCAAAACTTCACAAAAACCAAGATATCGTGATGCATCTAGTAAATTGTTAAACCAAGTCCCTGTCTTTACTCCTCGCAAAAATATTGACAGCTGTGAAGTATTAACTTCGAAAGTATTGGACAACAACATATGCCATATTATATGCTACATGTATAACTCTAAAGAACTTCTTGCAAATTTGAAATCCCAGAACTTTTCCCGTAATCAATATCATATTATTATCATTGACAATATCTTTGTAGTGTTTAACGATCAGGTCTCCCAGTCTGTTAGAATTCCCATGGATACGAATTGTGCTCCTTTATTAGCTGACCTATTTTTATATTCTTATGAGGCAGAATTCATGCAAAAGCTTCTACAAGAAAATATGAAATCTCTAGCGGTGGCCTTTAATTCGACGATCCGATATATTGACTACGTTTTATCAATTAGTAATAATGATTTCCATCCATATGTCAATTCAATATATCCCAACGAACTAGAAATAAAGGACACCACAGAGTCTTCCAAGTCTGTTTAGTACTTGGATATTTTATTGAATATAGACATTAACAGCAAACTAAGAACTCGACTTTATGACAAACAGGATGATATCAGCTTCTCCCTTCGCAAACTTCCATTTCTTATGTAGCAATATTCCATTATCACCTGCATATGGTGCGTATGTTTCTCAACTTATTCGATATACAAGAGCTTGCTCTGCTGTTTATCATTAGTTTTTTTAATCAGACAAGTTGTTGTTACAGGGGTTTCTACAGTCACGTTTAAAAGCAGCATTACGAAAGATCTATGGTCTTTACAACGATTTAGTCTGCCAGTATGGCTTCCCATTGGGTGAGATGTTGTCTGATGTTGTTTTCATAATACACAGATTTGACTACGAATTGCTCCTGATCAAGACAATAAGCTCAATGTGGATGTGACCTGTCAACAAGGAATGCTTACTCCT
>CAJDSM010033183.1:3692-15394 GCA_903981925.1 Ostrea lurida
CACGTACCCCTTGAACATAGACTTGAAATATTTTTACTCATTAATTACATATACTTTGTGCATATATTTTTGAACTGAGGCTTTTGTAAATATGGTGTCACCCTCCTCAAAACCAGGCCGAAATCTGGTCCGTATCCAGACTTTTGAGGAGGGAGGTGCGATATTTTAGGCAAATCGATTAATAGTCAATGTACAGAGTGAAATCTGACTTTATTTTCTAAATACGCATGTAAAATGTAATTAGAACTTTTAGACATGTTTTATTAGATATTTACATCATGTATTTAATCGCAGCGAAACTGGATTCTGTAACATCTTATTTGCAAACAAATGATATTTTTCCTCTTTCCAGGAAAAAATCACCAAAAATTTNATGTATTTAATCGCAGCGAAACTGGATTCTGGAACATCTTATTTGCAAACAAAAGATATTTTTTCCTCTTTCCAGGAAAAATCACCAAAAAATGTATATAGAATAATTGAAATCATGCTTCATCATGAGAAGTGCTTAAACGAGTCATTAAGGACATACANTATAAAATAATTGAGAGCTTGCATTATTTTTCCGATGGGGAAATCATGCTTCATCATGAGAGGTGCTTAAACGAGTCATTAAGGACATGCATGTACGCAATATACATTTCACAATTTTTTTCTATCACCAAAATAATTACTAGTATAAGAGTTACAGGGAATGCATAGATCATTCAATCCTTTCAGAATTATTTGATGATGATGAAAATATGGTTATACGACAACTGACAGTGTTTCTGTAGTATGTAGATGTATATGTACAGGTACATCACATTTGCTTCCTTCAAAGAGAGGTGGTTCAGAACAATTAATAGTACAAATTAAATTCTTCATCATCTGCTATCTTTTCCAAAACCCAAGTAATATAGTATGATTATTTTCTCAAAGAATTATATCTAAGGGTACTATGATTTTATATTGAGAATAGTTTTTTTTTAAAAATGTATACAGATAGCGAACGTTGCGTGTGACCTTAGTTAACATTTAGTGCTGTGAGGCACCTTAAGTTTAATGTAATGCAATTTTTAGACGTTTTTGTCTGTTTTTAAGTCAGTTGTGCCGATATCAATGGAATGTTTTCTGGTCCCGGACAATAATTTTAAAAGATACATATATTAAATTCTGCCGCTTATTTAATGCAAATTCAGTCTTTTATTTATAATGTTTTCAAAATGTGTTTCTGCATATGTTTGCCCTTTTGACACATGTGCATGTATTTATTAGATTTCATCATATCTTTCTTAATCGAATAATTCCGTGCTGATTAGGGAGGAATAGCGAGCCACTTTCAAAGACCCCAGCTTCATGAAAGAATGAGTGTCTTTTGGAGTCTACAGTTGGCTGTTTGGACAATGATTTAAGGACAAACCCATTCAGTTTAGTATTGGGGCTAATATGCATATTTGAATATAAACTAAACTTCAAATTCTTTGATGATACAATTCAGCATTGAGAAAACATTATTTATTTGTTCGACACGTGAATCACGTAACATCGTTTTAATTCAAGTACAGAACAAGGAACTGGTTTGAGTTTAAAATATGCATATTCTTATTAGTTCTGGAAATGTTTTCTTGATGTTCACTTGTTGCTGAACTAATTATTTCCTTAGGCCACGAAATTATACCATTAATCAGAATTCCTCCCGCATCATTAACAACGATACCACTCGAAGAAATGTGTCTGTGACAAAACATTATCTAGATCAGCATCTTAGATCAAACAATGGGTCAGTCTAGTATTTCAAAACCAGGAACAAGGTTTGTAAATCTGATAGCAAAACCATTCCGGTAGTGTGGTATTTAGAACTTAAACCCTTATTAGATGATAATGATGTTGCAAATGTCGTCTTATTTTACATAGGGGCATCTCTGTTAATCGTGGAATTTTTTCCATAATATAACTCTCCGATCTCTGAGTTCATTGACGTACACATACTTCTACTGTGCAAAAAATATAACTGTGGTACAATATAACCCCTGCCATAAGGAGGTGCATTTGCAGTGCAAATAAAACAACATTTGAACATATCACTGAGTAACGACTTTATGTAATCTAAACAGAGAGAGTAGGCAATACAAAAATTATGTATAATTTGCAAAATTCATATGTGTAATATGCTTGTGACTAGTGTTAATATATGAAATTATGTATAGTTTCGATAGCACATCTAGCAAGAAAACGTGCATTTCGGTTGTGTTTAGGAGTAAACTCGAAAAGTTACAAACTGTAATTTAGAATTTATCTTGTACAGATAATTAGTGAGGATAGGTTATTAGGTGGGTAGATTTTTAGTGTATGGGTAGGTAATTAATGATGTCATATAGATTATTGCAGCTAAGACATTAATTAATATGTAGAGATGAAATGGAGCAAAATATTTTTTGGAGATGGGATTTTGTTGGCAAGTGTCTGTTTAACATACATATCATGTATATTTGTAGTCTTTTGCCAACCTTAAATTTATTAAAGCGATACTAAATTTAAATTTCTGCTTTTATGACTACTCTATGATTTTAAAATATATCTTTATTATTTATTTACAAATGATTTGGACACAAGTTTTAATAACTTACAAAGTCTAGATCTTCACAATACCCTTGCCTTTAACATCATTTGAACCAACATTGATTAAGATAAAGTACTCTGAATGGACGTCCAAGGATTGACCAAACTGTGCTCCAATCCTTTCGTTATACTATCTGGACAATGATCAAATCTAACAGGATGATTGACAGAAGCAAGTTAAACTGCAATTTTAAATAATCTATTCACAAAAATACGTGAATGTGATCGGGCCGCAGTCACTGCCTACTTTAGCCCTCTCCCTAAATATACAGACTGTACCTTTCATCCAATTACCCAATTTTTATACTGTTAATTCAAGTTTTGCTACAATGTTATTCATTCAGAGAGTGCAATACAAAAAACATTTCTGTCTAACTTTTTCCTTTATCCAACACAACTTTTTGAAAACACGAGCAATGTATTCCCGGTTTTTCTTTTCTTGCACAGTTTAAGAAAATGATCGATAGTAATTAGCGACAATGTCATTTATTGTTATCTGTGAGAGGGGTGGAAATCCATGTTCTTACTCTGACAAAATGTCTCCTATCTCTCCAGTCCAGATCCCAGAAGCAAACAATAGGACACCGATGGCTCAAAAGAATCAAAATGAGAATCCTTGTCGCTTTCCATTAATCAATGATCTTCAATGTCAACCACCTACAGAATTCATGTAAATTTCCTAGATTGAAATTACGTCTTACTAATATCATTATTTTATTTTTCTAGAGATGCATATAGCTCTTTATATGCATGTACCACCATGTATGTCTTCTTAAATGTGGTTTATTTGGTTTGATTTTTTGTTGGATATCAGATATATTTGTTCTGCGATTCAAAAGGAAAGAGCAGCGTCACTTACTTCTGCTCAAATGCTTGAAACAGGTGGCGAAATAACCACGAAATATCAGTTATGTTTATTGTTATTCACATCATTAGAAATTACATGTATGTGATGTTAGTTTTGAAAATTGACTCATTGTTTACTATATTCATGCTAACAGTTTGACTGCTTAATGTCCATGAATAATGAAGAAAATTTTAGGTGTGATCAATCTCGTGAGTCTCAAACAGAATACAAAACTAGCATTGGGCAAACAATGGTCCCTGAATACACCAGAGGTTGGGTCAGGTGCCTAGGAGTAAGAATCCCCTGTCGACCGGTTACATCCGCCATGAGCCATGTGTCTTGTTCATGAAAAGGGGCAAGCTGTAGTCAAAGAACGGCTTAACAACTGCTACATGTATGAAACACGCCCGACATGTTTTTGGTCACACCCATCAGGTTCCTTCGAGGCAGAGCCCATGAAGTTGACATTCTTGTTCCCATTGCCCCATAGATGGTTTATACCAACATTGGTGCAGCCGTTTCAGACAAGAAGCTGAAAATGTTCTAAAGTTTACGACTGATGAATGACAACTGACAAAATCAGATAGCAATACTTTAAGAAGAAGAAGAAGCAGCAGCAGCAAAAACACATAACTGAAACAATTAACAGAAATTAATTCTGCAATTATATAGTTTTATTCACATTAGACGAAATTACACCATTTTCTTCGTTAAATCAAGGTCACACATACTTTGTATATTTATTTTATGAAAGCTTCATACTAGTAAATAGATCGTTTCCAAATTGTTTTGCACCATTACGTACAATCGCCCTGTTAGATACATGTACACTGTAGTAATAGAGTCTTAATATCCCCAGAGTATTCATAATTACTGTTCTAAAAGGACATCACACTCAAATTTAATCAATAAAAATTAGCTGTTCAGTTCGCTTGTAACTCAACACTTGTCATTCATACGAAAAGAATTATGTCCCTATTTATTACATTTTAACAGACCAAATGGTAAATGTCGTTTCCAAATATAAGAAAATTATGATATTTGGAACTACATTGTAGTAATAACCATGCATCTTAAAGCAGATTAATGTTTCAATCTGACGTAGAGCTATTCAAAGTGTGACAAGACATCAGAGATAAATGGATGGTAAATCAAAAATAAAAGGTTACAAGTAGGTCACAATTAAACATGCCTTTAAAGATGAAAATAATTTCATCAAGTGCAATAATACAAGGTACGGATGCTTATAAATCTTTCTGAGGATCGACACTATGGTTGATAATTGAATGGCAATGTTGTGCGGATGCTTGCTTTAATAACCGTTAGAAGGTTCTTGTGTTACAGGAGCCGCACCAGCGTTTTGGATAGAATAATTGAAGTGGTGGTCATCGTTAATTGCGTTTTCAGATTATCTGATTCCGCTTGTGACGTTTGGCCCAAGAGTAAAAGGAGGGGTATTTAGTCGTCGGAAACCTCAATCGATCACAACTTTATCCACCATTTATGACAAAAGACACGAGGTGAGAAGTATTCGCGCCAAAAGTGATCTAACTTCTCAACGTCAGATAGAACTTTGACAGAAGGACCATTGTCTGCAAGAGACAAAGCTACCACTTGATCTCAGTCAATTTTATTTTTTTTAGACAGAATTTATTTTAAGAATGCAGTATTTAAGCACTGTTTCTAAGGTGATATTTCTTTGTATTCTTTTCGTCTGTGCAACAAATGGAAGACATTTGGATAGTCGGAGGTGAGTCATTTAAATTTCATTGGAAATTTTACAATTCTCAACACTAACTTTTACAAATTTGTATAGAAATATTATCAAATATCTTTTTATAATGAAAATTCTTATCAAAATGAAATATAATTTAAAAACCCTTTTGAAGAATAGTTTCAAACAGATATAGAAATTCCATATATAACAGAGTGTATTTATAGACATATAACTTTAAAGATTCAGTTGATACACGTCACGTATGATTTTTTTTTCGTGTATATCAAAATCACTTTATTAATTTACCCCGTTTAGGAACCGGGGAAAAGGTTTGAAAAAAATTCACGTTTTCCTTCTGATTAATAACGATTGCGTAATACCCTATTTGATAAATAAACACAAAATAGACTCGTTAGTGACTCTGAAAGTGAAACATTACAGATAACGAGAAGAAAAAATTATCAAATTCAGTTGGGAATTTTTTTCTTTAAAAATTAATTTCTTTGCTTGCTTTTAAACTCAAACTCTAACTCTCTC
The DNA here is from genome assembly GCA_903981925.1 of Ostrea lurida. NCBI lineage: Eukaryota > Metazoa > Mollusca > Bivalvia > Ostreida > Ostreidae > Ostrea > Ostrea lurida. Next base: position 9,395 of record CAJDSM010033183.1, read on the forward strand.
TCTCTCTCTCTCTAATAATTTTATGACAATAAACTTGTTATGATAAAAGTAACGTAAACCTTCATAGTTTTTACCTAGTAAAAATCAATGCAAACAGTCCTAATTCATCCATAATCCTTTAATGTATCGTAAAATTACGTATCATTTTAGTCGGTATTTTCCCCGTAAGTTACTGTTTCCTAAATCGGTCCTAAAATCACGTTTTATTATAATGGTTTAAAAACATATTAAAGTCCGCCAGGAATCGACACTGATGAAAGGCAAGATCAATGATGGTGTTAAGAGACAATCATTCACGTTTGTTGTCCATGAGATAATAAAATGTAATGCGACCGCGGTTTAGTAACGAAATCATAGACACTGTAAAGGACACTAAATTTGCGTCATTGGTCCCTAGGGAGTTGAACGTGTGAAAAACGATGCATTGTTTTAAGTGTTTGGAGATTATAGCTTTTTCGAACCAAGTCCTAATGGATATATGTAACAAATGTATCATGTTTGTCTTTTAAACAATTGGGATTATGACACTTTACGAATTTAGAATAAGGAAAACAACTACATACAGTATATGTAATAAGCACTACCGGTAAGTTCCAATAACACTAGATACCTACCCGTGCTGGATCCACAACAAGGATGCAAAGTTAAATATAAGAATCATACAAAGCACTAAAATGGCCAACATCACGAACAGTTATAGATGAAGATAACGAACAGTAATCAATCTCATAAGTCCCAAACGGAATAATAAAGCACTGGTATGACCAACGACACATACAATTTGATAGATCCCAGGGACGACCCATCCCTTTCTCAGGATGAATGAAAAAAGTTTAATCATAAAAATAAAAATGGACGCACCAGAGATGATATCAGTTGGTTGAAAGTTTCAAATGAAAATTAAAGCCAGGATACAGAGAATTTTGAAAGTGCATGAACAATAACTGAACTTCATTTTATTCGGGGATCTAGATGTTATGGTGAACTCGCCGTTCTTTGAAGAACCATGGGTAGTCTTGGGCTATTTATTAGGCCCCGACTGAGTACACGCCAATTTATAAACATAGACAACTTAATTCTTTCTTTTTTTTATTTTCCCCTTTTTTCTGTCTTTGTGTGTGAAAGTTAGGTTTGGGCCCGGATTTTCGTGCTACAGTTAATGCTATGCCCTACGAACTGGCCGAAACAAATGCATATAGTTTATGATTAAATGATGAACATTTATACATGTGCAAATATATTAATCGCAAAAATTCCCTTTAATAAATGTTTGTTCAAGAATTCTTAATGATCAATTGGAACTCTGTTTAAAGAGAATTTAAGAAAAATGAATATCATCTTGTCCAATTAAAATGACTTCCTAGAAATTTTTTATTGATATTAATAGGTTTGATTTTCACTCTTCTAAATATTATGATAATTATCAAAACGTGTAGCATCATACGGCAAAAGTGAGAACTATCTCATTCCTGGAAATGGTTTAAAGTCTGCGTATTTCTATGTCACAATAACTAAGACGTCTTAGATTAGGATACTCCTAAGACAGCTTTGATAAACACCTCAAGATATTCTTAGGTTTTCCTAAGATATGTGTTAAGAAATTTCTTATGAACAATCTTAGGAAATTTTCGTAAACATGCCCGCAGGTGCTTAGGAGGAGTGAGCACCCCCTGTCGACTGATCTCAACCGCCGTGAGCCCGATAAGATAAATGCTCGCTGAATCATATTTACTACCAAACGAATTAGATTAGAATGTATCACTGTTTACGAATGCAAAGATTACGTGAAAGAATCCGGAACTGCAGATGTGAACTGAAAACCAGGACCGAACCGATTTGAAAGGAGTTGTGCTTGAATTAATGTTTTAAAAGAAAAAAATAGCAACACAACATCGATACTCCAGGCCGATGTACGTTGAAACACATTATTGATAAAATTTGAAAATTCAATGTCGACATGAATGATTACTAGCTGTGCACGAAATTATATAATACTAGCATTGATAAGTATTTGACCTTGTATCTATATGTAGATCCAATACTTCTAAGTAATCGGGTGTTGTTGGATTTTGGTGCTATATATATATACATTGCGCTGAAATAATGAATCTTATCATTTTACCTATCTTTAGGGTAGATCCAATACTTCTAAGTATCGGGTGTTGTTGGATTTTGGTGCTATTTTATTTACATTACGCTGAAATAATGAATCTTATCATTTTACCTATCTTTATGGTAGATCCAATACTTCTAAGTATCGGGTGTTTGTTGGATTTTGGTGCTATTTTATTTACATTGCGCTGAAATGAATGAATCTTATCATTTTACCTATCTTTAGGGTAGATCCAAAATAATTGACTACTTCTAAGTATCGGTTGTTGTTGGATTTTGGTGCTATTTTATATATACATTGCGCTGAAATAATGAATCTTATCATTTTACCTATCTTTAGGTGAGATCCAATACTTCTAAGTATCGGGTGTTGTTGGATTTTGGTGCTATTTATATATAACATTTGCGCTGAAATAATGAATCTTATCATTTTACCTATCTTAGGTACCCGACAGTCTGCTGATGTGAAAGCCACTGAATATTTTGCTCGATTAGCCCTGGAGCGAATGCCATCAGACTGTCTAACAATCGGGTGTGGACTGGTGGACTTAGTCGCAAGGTATAGTGGAAAACATATTATCAGAAAGTTGTGACTTCAGAAAGGACATGATTCTTTTGGGTTATGAAGGCTATTTGGACTGTTAACTCTAGGAAGTCATTATGACTTAGATCTAGAATGAGTGGAGGTAAAACCCAACAGTTATGATGAAAATATTACATTCTCATCAAAATGCATTCTCTATGATTGACATGTACCAGCAATTTTTTTTAGAGTTTGGATGCATTATTGATTAAGAATCATGTAATAGGTGCATTGCTTTCTATAAGCCAAAAGTGGAGAAACAAACTATCATGGCCTCGATTGCAATTTCTGCTTCCACACTTTTTGCATGCAAGATTGAATTTTCATGCCGATTTTTTAAATAATATTCAATTTGAAAATAATTTTACCGTTTTAAACTGGCGATGATTGTTTGAGGTTCAACGATCTTTTGGTAATATTTCAGCCATGTTACGGCTGTTAACTCAATGAAATATTTTAACAGGTAAGAAATGTATATACAGGTATATAAATTTTTGGTGATAAAATAAAAGCAAGCATATACAATTACTTAGCTCGAGGTTAGCCTGAAAATATTTCAATGTAACTATTCAGGCAAAAGTTTGTCAAAACATTCTCCAGGTGCTATTTTACGCCCTCATTAGGTAGTCTGGTCATCATTATACTAAAAAAAACATCAGCAGTTTTAGATGAAATACTTCGTTAAGATATTATAGATGCATAAACATGTATATATAGTAAGTAAAATACCACCGTAATTTTTTTGCAAAACACATCATGTTATTCTGGGTATGATGTGTCAATTTTCAACTGTGAAAAAGCATCAGTTTGGGTTTTCAGCATGCCAGGCATCTGCCAAAGTTATTTGCAAAGTCATTTCAAAACATGACAAGTTCGATTATTTCTGAACATCAAGGCAAACACTGGAGCAAAAATCATTTTGAAAAATATTCGTTCGCTTTATTTCCAGTGAAATTTTAACTGTAGCACTGTAACCTATTTCAGTTTGTATTGGTGGTACATGTATTTATATAGATTTAAACGTTAGTAACATGTAATTTTAATGCGTGTAAACGTAAATAGAATTGTTTCTTTCAAAAGTGCTAAGGATATTGTACAGTTACTAGTAATGTTAATTTACGGATAGATGCTCAATTGTATATTTTATTATGGTATTAAAAGTAAAAAAAAAATTGAAGTGATATAAAACAAAATTCTAAGCAAATAAAAGTAACAATTACCATTACTGGAAATTATCAATTCAAACGGAACGTTAACGCATTGAAAGTTTGGTAGAAATTAGCAAATTGAAGTTTTAAATCTCCATTTTTGTGTCAAAAAACTAAACTACATTTATATTTCATATGATAAAATGAGCAAAAACGTAAGAAATATTCTGGTTCGAGCATATCATTGCTTTACGTATTTGATACATATTTTTTGGTATCAAAATGGCTAATTAAGAACCTTTGTTTTTCGTACAAACATGTATATAATGGCGGAGCGTAATATGCTTGATGTTTTGTCATATCTGAGTGAATTCATAGGTATTCAGTCAAATCAAATGAATCCTTGGGATCAGGTGCCTAGGAGGATTAAGCATCCTAAACAATATACTGCATAACACTCGAACAAACAATATAGTCAAACATCAGTAATTACCTATAAGTAAAACATTTCGGACTATTTGGTTGATGTTTTCTTCTAACAAATCTGTGCGTATAGTATAGCTTTATTCTATGTAATTATCAGTTTATGCTTGTTGCCTTTCTATTGGAAACATCAACAGAGAAAATTGCTCTGCTAAAAGAGCTCATAAGACAAATATGCTGCCAAATCTAATTAATTTGAGGCATCTCAAAAGCACTGGCAGTGGATCTGTCACACAACTAACAAGGAAAATGTCCATATTCTGAATAAAATATTACTTTCTAGACCTCAGCTTGTTTTATGTCTTCCTTTTGGTTTCTGTCATCGCATAAATTACTATGCATAAAACAACGATCACTTGAGGTTGCCAAGGTTATTTCAAATTAACATGCTAATGAATCCTTAAAAGCACTAGATTTCGTTTTAGATTACCTTATAAAGCATCTTGTTGTCTCTGTGCAACATCCGTTAACATATAGAACGAATTACTATTGTTAGACAAAGGGAAATGATACGAAAGAGCGAACGTTTTACGCATGTTGATACTTAAAGATACAGTAGATGTATGTATTTGAAAACACTTAATAAAATGTGTTATACGCAGGGAATACCTATGCATCATCCCACATCCGATATGCCCGAGGTTCCAGGACTTTTCTAATTTTAATTTTGTATTTTTTGTGGGGGTTCTATGATTGATAAATGGACGTTATCTTCACCTTCTCAAGCACTTTAAACATTACCTATGCAGACGCATCTTGNGACGAAGCCCTTGCTCTTTAGTACAGTCTAATATAACCTTGCTGCTAATTTTTGGATGCATATGCAACGGATGGAGTAATCGTAGAAAATCATTATTTAGTAGGTGGGCTATAAGCAAACGAACAAGTCATAATTCTAAACATAAATCATGAATTGACTTGTATGTATTGTAACACATATACGTCCATTTGGTGCCATTGAATTTTGGTTCAACTGTTTTAGGTCGCCCTAGTTCCTCAAATGACCTATTGCGATTCGTGTACACGTTGTCCATTGTTCGTAACCATTTTAGCATAATTACAGTCTACTCTGCAATGCATGGTCATTTTGTTATCATATTCAAAATATTTAAAGGGTATGGAAAACTCAAATTTTTCATGATCACTGTACCCCTGGGTGTAAGTGAGGTGAAACGTTAAAACATGAAGCAATGTTTCTCTTCACCAAACTCTGGAAATACATGGTCCCAGGGTTCAAGTGATAGGACGGGGCTTTATGACTCAAAGAGTGAACATGCATTATTTTTTAAAACTTACTTTACCTTGCATAATTTGATCACTGTTCGCCATCTTCATCCTTACCATGTATATGTACTCACTTTATATTACCGGTATTCTTCAAAAGTTAGGAAGTCCTACAACCTGTTATTTTCTCAAAAAATAAAAATGTAAAGACTAAAACTTCTTGCAATACGCTCATTTTCAATGAGAAGATAACAGTGATCAATCTCACAAATATGNCAATACGCTCATTTTCAATGAGAAGATAACAACAGTGATCAATCTCACAAATATAATTTTCAATGAAAGAGTAAAGAAAACAAAATGTTGACTTGTTATTTTGCCGTTAAATAAAATGTTAAAATAACGAACAGTGATAAATATCATAATTTCCATAAAAAGTACAAGCGTAGG
>CAJDSM010033185.1:15525-32760 GCA_903981925.1 Ostrea lurida
CTTTTTTAAATCCTACAACAGAACTGCTTTTCCTTAAATCCTACAACAGAACTGCTCTTCCTTAAATCCTAAAACAGAACTGCTCTTCCTTAAATCCTAAAACCTACGTCGTGGCATGTCCTCTGTCACCGACTCCAGGAAATCCTGAGGTGTCATGTAAATAACGCCTTTGTATTCCACGGAGGCAAAGTGCAGGAACCGCATTTCTCTGTAGGTCAGGAATTTCTTCTCCTTTTTCTCCTCCTGAAACCACAAGAAAATGAGTTATTTGTCTGCAAAATTAACAATCAATTGGATGGGGATACTACTTTAAGTATACCAGGTACATCTTGGAGTCACAAGATTTTAACACCCCCCCCCCCCCCCCCCCACACACACATTATCTCCTCCCAATTTGAAATTTCTCAGCTGTGAGGTAAAAGTGTATATAAATATTATCTGAGTTGTAAAACTTTATCATATATCAAAAGGACTTTATAGGACAAAGTGGATTGCTGTCTGATAGGTTCTATGATAGAAAGCTGTGTTTATCACTTTATTGCCCTATCACAGTTGTATTTCAAGTCAATATCAAACTATATTATGTCCTGATATCACATGTATATGGTGACTTTTCCCACCTTTACATCATACATTATTATTATGGTGCAACATTTCTATAGTTTTGCGTTTTATTTATTGAACACTACCCAGTACATGTATGTCGTGATGTTAGAGGCATTTTTTTTTTATTGAAAAAAGAATCACATGCAATCTTTTAATGAATGCCAATTAGCAATGCAAGGGATGGGTGTTGCAGAAGGAGGAGGGGTGGGGGGTGGGACAGATTTAATGAATTTCATTAATTTATTTGTACACACCAGAATTAAATACAATAATTTACATGTACGTATCATGATTAGTGGTCTATTGCAGTGTACCGGTACACACACACACTTAGATACACCTATAATAATTTGAGACAGGTTTTATAAACTTTTAGCGTCTTCGTTTCATGTCGACTCTTACCTGTGCTTGGCCTCAGGTGTGAATTAACAGACTGGGCAAGGACCAATTTTTGGCAAAGACTTAAGAAACATTAGCCAGCCCCTCCACTTCCCCTCCCTTAGTCTCTCCATACATCCCTATCCTTAATGTATGTCCATTGACGGACGCTATTCATCAATTTACTACATGTACAAGCACCTGCACATTCTGTGGTCAAATTTACATTGTAGCTTGAAAGTAGGTGGGCTATTGAGATAGATTGATGATGTCATTTTCAATGCAAGATGGAATTATACTCCTATCATTTTCAGGACAGTCATGAAATACTAAATTTGTCACCCCCAAAAAAATTCCATTTCTTTGTTTAAACTTTAATCAAGAGGGAGAAACCACCCCCCAAAAAATTGTCCATTTAAAGTTTCCTTCAGCTGTAGAGTATACAGCCGTGTGAGTTGTGTGTGGTGTATAATTTGGCTAGGATCCTTAATAAGTACAGTGACTTGTGTGGCGTAGGGAAGGGGAGTAGTTATTCATTAGAATTCTCCTTTTGTACCAATTGCACTTCAGTAAATTATGTCAATTAAATTGACATTTTAAATTCTGGACATTCTTAGCCAACCATTCTTCCTCTTCACCTGTTTTTTAAAAAGATATTTCAATGTATGAAAATTGAAAAAGGGCCAAAACAGTGATGTTTAACAGATAGGTAGATAAGATATATTGATTTTGTGATAAAAATGCACTGCAGACTATGTAAATATCCATAGTATATATACAGCAAAGCTTGACCCAGCAGAGTATTAAATCATCTAATGGCAGGGTTTGTGAATGAAATTAAAAACTTCGAATGGGACGGTATCCAGCATTTAAATGTCCTAAAATTGTGCAATATGTAGGTGAAAAAATTTATTCCAGTCAGCAAAAAGTACTTTTACTTGCATTAGTTCCTCTCATTAATGACCTTATGAAAAATCAGAAATTGAAAGCCTCTTGACTCTGATAATCCATTTAAAGTACCTTAAAAATCTAACACCGTTTAAGATCAAACTTGGTCAACATGTTCCCAGCCTCCAGGAACAGCCTTTGATCACTAGATTAACTTAATGATTCAACAAATGAAATAATCTAGACAGCAATTTAAAATATTTTAATAATCCACATCTAAAATCATGCTGAAAATAGCTAACAATAGCAGAAATTTGTTCCTGAAGGGAAGTTGGGTTTCTCCGATTTAACACTCTTTGTGCGATCCCTAAATCTCTTTATGCATCTTAAAAATTTGTGGGAAGGTTCAAATTCACATGCAGATAAAAGAATGCCCTAGTCTAATGCAGTTAAAAATGCACAAGTATGTATTGTGCACTTATTACATCCTTAATGTGCCAATAACAATCTTTGTTACAAAAACAGTCAGTTTTACAGTTTAGGTGAATTGTTTCTAATATCTGCAAGGCAAACACTTTTTGTTGTACAGGGTTGTAAACGAGCTCAAAACCTTGTCATGTGTGGGCTACTGTAATTACAATGGGAAATGGAAATCTTTACAACGATATTTTAATTTATCAATTTGCAGAAATTCAAAATGCTTGTACTTTAGAAACTGTCAATTCTTTTCCCTTCCCTGATAATCAATGTGTGGGGAAATTAAAATTACATCATAAAAACCTAAAGTTTTACTCTGGATCAGTATATTTAGAGGTCTGATGACACATCACTATATTTTGATTTATAGCATCAAATCCTTTTGCAGGAACTTCATTACACTGAATGGAATTTTTTTAATGATACTTTAAATACAACAACTGATGGATGCTCCCCAAACTACATCTAACCAGTGAAATATTTCATCTGATAAATGATTTACCGTACACAACGATCCATAAATATCGAAATGAAGGGTTTTTAATATGTATAATATACAGTCGAATCCCGATATCTCGAACTTGATGGGACCATGCAAGACAAAAGTTCGAGATATCCGTAAATTCCAGATATCGAGGGTAAATATATTAAGAAATTAGGTGGTTGGGACCTCCAAATCAGTTCGACATAACCATGGTATTCGAGATATCAGTGTTCGAGATATCAAAGTTCAACTGTATAAGGTAAATGTTGAGCGACCTTTATCTTTACAAAATGACCTTGAATGAGCTTTTTCTCTCAGTCAACTGCCTATTCCTTTATATTTGTGCAACATATGATCAATAACTTTTTACAAAAACTGTTGAAATAAGGAACATTTTCTTCATACAAGGTATATATCTTCCAAATGACCTTGATCTTTCAGAAATGACTTTGAGAGACCTAAGATCAAAAGTTTGATAACTATTGAAATATTGTTTACAGAAGGTTTATTTTCATCTACAAGGTATATAATCTGAGAGACCCTGACCTTTACAAAATGACCTTGAGTAACCTTTGACTGAAAGCCATTTGCTTATGACTTATTTGTGTGGTACAATCAATACTTGTTCAAGACAGTTGAAATAAAGAACTTTGATATTCTGATTGATCTTAACATTTCCAAAATGACCTTGAGTGACTTTTGCTTGAAAACTATTTGCCTTACACTTATTTTTGGATATATGATCAGTACTTTATCAAAAACTGTTAAGATAAGGCACTTTTTCCTTGTGTGAGGTATTTAAGCTTTGGGTGACCTTGACCTTTGAATGACCTTGGTGCAAAAGTACCATGCCTCAAGAAATAGTTGTGATCAATCATGATGAATCTCAGCTCGGATGGACGGATGAAAGGACAGACACGACTATATGCTCCCCCCCAAAAAATTTCGGGCAGCATAAAAAAATAGATGGATGCATAGGCATCTTTATCTATATATATATATATATATATTGACTTAGTTTGGTAACTAAGTAACAAGAATAAAATTCCTTGAAATAAAGGCCCTGTCAATATTTTATGATAATATATTACCCCTCCCAATCTAACTATATAAATTTTCCCCAACTGCTTTGGACCTTTGAGAAATCGTAAGAATAAATTTCATTCCATATGGAAAATTGTATTCATTTTACATATGAAAACATATATTTGGTTTTTGTTTTCATCCATTTGGTAAAAAAGTTTATTTGCAGTTCAAGTGTTGTAGTCAGTCTGCATGGTCTGCTGTCAGATTAAAAAATGTCTTGGCAAAAACTGTTGTGTCACATAAAAACAAAATATCAAACTATAATAGACCATAAGTTTTTTTGGATTTTTTTTTTTTTTCCAACTTAAAAGCTGATAAATGCTGGTACTTTTATTTCTAAAACTGGAATGATGGAAATAATTCTATTCAAGAGGTGTTAATTCCTCAACAAAGAGACTCTAAATTAATCAACAGAATTATTATTCTAGCTTCAAGATCAAGTCCTGTCACAATAGAGGCGATGACAGTTGGTGACAAGGATGTACAGGCCTACCACAGAAATCTTTGGTACTGATATGATAAACCTTATCACTGGTCATCCCACACTATCAGGCACACTTAGACCTTTGTTTAAACCGTTTGTGATCCGATAATGACATTGTTCAAAATGAAGACTTTGGAATAAAACTTTGTGACAAAAGTGGGTCTCAGTTGATACTAAGACTTTAAATCGTCTTTGTGGCGTGTACAATGTAGGACACCTCTGGAGTTATTCCCCTTAGATTGTCACACCAACTTTCACTGAATCGTCAGTCTTAAATAATACACAAGTTTCACAAGCAAAGGGTTTTTTTTTTCATGTACGTAACCAATTTGATTGCTCTAGGCAAGTCTATTATTTCTGATCTTAAAGGGGTGTGTCCATGTCTAACATTCAGTATTAGACATTACTAATTTATGTATTCATATAAATCCGAGTTGGCTGAGGCTTATGAGATGTACATAGGCATGAAATGCACGTGTTACATATCTACTTCTTCATAATTCCATAGTTTATATATTCATCTTAACCAAATAAGCGTCTCCAAGACTAATCACTAGAGAAACGTACCCCTTCGTCTGCATGAACTTGTAAAATCCCTTTCCATTTCGCGTAAAATGCGCTAAACGAGACAAAACACGCAGTTGACAAACCAGCAACGGCAGCTCGGTAGTTTTTACATTTTGTAAATTTACTACTGTTCGAAAAACTTCTCTTGTGGCCAAAATTTCGTCTGCAAAAACTGTACAAGATATTTTTTCTGTAAAGACTCGCGGCCATCTTTGTTTTCCTAAAATTCGTACGCGTGCGCACACACGACTTCCACTTAGGTCGTGCTCTTCGTCAGTCTGTAGGTACAATAGGATCTGAATGGATGTGGAATTTTATACTCCGGGATTTATTAATTATATCATGGATTTTAACTATAATATTGAGTTGAACGGAATTATGATTTTACTTAGGTAATAGTTACAAAAGTTTTACTCGTTCTAATTTAATTAATAAGGTTTATTAATCTTCAATTACACTTTTTCATTATTTCTGTACAATTTTAATTTAACATTTAAAATAAAAAATCACTGCAAGCTCTGTCATATAATTACATATGTAGTAAAAACGAAATATAATAGTTATATTCTGATGCAGTTTCGTCTTGATTGCTGAAAACTTAAATACATTAACGAAAGTTGGAGTTCTAATAGGGAAAAAAAAAATAATAGAAAAGAAAAGACACGTGCATGGTCAGCGAGAGGAGATGCAGAGAGCGAAAAAGCCACTGCACACTCATCACCGCCGTATATACATGTGCCTCATTTTGTAGGCGGTATTATACAGACGAAACTGCAAAGTGATTTTATCTTAGCTTATATATCTACCTACAGGTCAAATATTTTACCTTCGTCAGCTGACGTGACAACTTTGGGGTGTTTGTAAAACGAATTTGTACATGTAAAATAAATAAACTGCAGCCGGTTAAGATATTGATGCAATCACAGCTATAAAATCGATCTCTACATATGTCTCTTCCTATTGTCATTAATGACACTTGTTTGCTTTTTTTCCCCCTATATAAGACGACTTTCTCTCCTGTGTAATGTAGGCGATCCATCATTTTATGTATACTTAATACTTGAAATACCTTCACAATTGAATGAATTTTCCAGCGTAATTTTTACCTCGTCACTGTTTAAACTATATTAAATGAAAAAAAACAAAATTGCAGGGTAGGCATTTTGGTTTGTAGCCAAATATTTAACAAACGTTATGTGACATTAAATTTATTTTCTACTATACAGGGTACATTGAAGAACGAGAGGACCTGCTTCCAACGAAAGACGAATTCTTTATAAGAAAGTGCTATGTGTGTTCGGTGGAATTGGACAGCCTCCGCGGAATTCCAGAGTAGTCCTTTCCAGCTCGTGATATGGGTTGTTTTAAGAAATGAACTCTAACTTACTGAATACGACTCCACAGAAGTTTTGTTTGCATGTTTTTGCGTATTGTGTGGTATTTAGCCTCCTTGTTTCACACGGAACCACGGCCTCAGTTAGGCCCGATTTTGTCGGAATTACCCCTGGACAAGGACGGGAAGACGTGACTCAAAAAAAGATGTTTCTAAGGACCAAAAGTCATCGTGCTCTAGAAATCCTGAACGATGGTTCAGTACAGGGAACTGCCTGTGCATACGATACAAAGTTTTGTAAGTTTTAACATTTTTAAAAGTAAAATTTATTTTCTTCATTAGATCATTTTTTTCTCACGAATATTTTGAGTCAATGTTAATATAAGTCATCATCGTCAGTCATCAACACTAATTATTGACTTAACTGCAAACTTACATGTAATTGCATATAACGGACCCACATCATGTAATGTTGATGTCGCGCCGTTGCACCGATCACTCGATCGAATTTTTCCTCGGTGCACTTTTTTGGTCACGGGTTATGAAATTTCCCTTTCTTGTCACGGGTTATAAATTAAATGACAGATTAACATCATTACTAATAAGGATCATAATTTATCGAATGACTTTACAACTTTTACAAGCAATTTGAACGCACGTTATCTCCCAGGACATTGTGGTTATAACGTTTGTTAAAATAATGAGGGCTCGCCTCGTTGAAGGTGGTCATTCATTGCCTATCTTAGAGGGGTATTGCCCGCCGCGGGTATTCCATAAAACATCTAGAAAATGACAATCGCCATTTGATTTAATACATAATTACAGGCGACCCCCTTTTGATTTTTGCGGTGTCTCTATCTTCGTTGAAGCACATTCCAGAAATGCACCATTTTCGAGGCTTTGTGTTTTAGCTATGTTAAAATTTAAACTATCCGATGAAGCTTTGAAACGCTACTCTCTGTCGCACGTTGGCAATGCAGTATATTACACAGTTTGCAATGAACAGTCTGTGTACAGCGACCGTACACAAATGCTAGGAATCGCTGAATGAACAATACACTCCGATATTTGAGACCATTGCGAACTGGATTCTTTAGAAATATCTACCCATTTAAAGGGGTAATAGTTATGAGAGAGAAGGGTGTAGAGATAGAAAGGTTTTAATGAATAAATCCACTGATAATCCCATTAATCTATGGACGTGGGAAAGTGGATCCGTAAGCCGACCAGACTGATAAAAGTCATGTCTCAATTACATGTTGACGAACTGGCGTCAATTTTAGAATTAATATTCTAATTGTTTATAATATCGCCACCAGACTTGCGATTTCTAGTCTTCATGACCGGTCAGTTTTTGGTGGGGTTTTGTCTTTCTCTCTCTATACAAGCTCGAGAAAATAGGGAGCGATTTTAATCATCTTTGTTTTCATAATTCATCATGTTGCAGGCCTTTAGATTGATAAGTGTCTTATCTGTTTATACCAACAGGTGTGCTTATACTCGGTAGCCCGTCTCTCGTTTAATTATCTGCACATCTGAATGACTTGATTTAACAAGCACTGTTCCAGATTAATAATATTGTTCTACAAAAGATGCACGAAATCCCTCGAGATTTGTCACAACAAGTACCCGAACAGACTGTATAGAATAACGTTTTGAGATGTAGATAACTCGTTCTCAGTTTGTACGTTATTATGTGCAGTTCTATTGAGATTTACGTCTTTTTCTCATTAATATATACGGTATCTCTCTACTTCCTAGTTGTGTTGATAGCGAATAATGACCGCCTCATTGTTCTGAATGTAAATATATCTCGCTAACTACTTTGACACAAGACGGCCCCTGTTTGCACAAGGCCACTGCTTAAATCATTACACAGTTCCGATTATAATGAAGTCTTGTTTTTTGTCCTTTCAGCACTTCTTCAATCTGGGTCTCACAACCTAGGCAATACTGTATTCGGAATAGCCGCCAACCGATATTTGTGTGTAACCCCGGACGGGGTGGTGTACAGTCTACCGGTAAGTTCACAACTAAAGGAACAACAACGTTCCTCCCTTTTCTGGCAATTTTTTTTTTCATTATTATCATCAGAAATGCAATCCAACTATTCTATGAAAATTCAATGTCTCAATTCCTCAAACTTTTAATAAAGTACTAGAAATGAATGTCCCTTAGTGTAAAGCATAGTTTATTCCAGAACTGGTCATTAAATGTTCCAGGCGGGTCAATAAATTTTCCAGACGGGTCAATAAATGTTTCTGATTACCGTAGTCAACATACGTTTGATTTTCTTCTATTCCAGAGGGACAAATTCGATGAAGACGATTGTGTGTTCAATGAGACAGTTGAATACGAAAATTTCGGAGAGAAATCGAATCCGGGGTACTTGGAATATTCCCGATACCGACACAAAAAGCATGGAATCCGACTAGGGAAATCCGTACGAAAGTATCACCTAGCGTTAGTGTGCAATAAAGCAATAACAGTAAGCATGAAAAAACACAGACTGAAATATGAAAACGAAACTCTGTTTCTTGTGGAACGTACGACCAAAGAGATGGAGAGTCTCCAGTCACAGTGCAAAGATCCGTCCAATCTCGATCTTAGTTGTAAAAAGAAAGCACCCCGTCCGAAAAAGTGTTCAGAACAACTGAAGAAAAGGGGGTCAAACGGCAGGAGCAACGTTAAATTCTGTCGGAAAGTGATGAAGAACTTTTTTAGCGCAACTCTTCGACAGTTGAGACTGTTTAGAAAACGCGACTGTTATACCGTGTTAAGTGAATATAACAAATGCAGACGGCGGCGGCGACTGCTGAGAAAGGGACCTTCATGAAGGGAAACAAGTCTTTCACACAGGATTTAGATCTGAGTTTCCACTATCTGGAAACGTGACAGCTAGTCTATGAAGCAGATACCTGCGCGTGGTAATCAGGAAGTGATGTCACGATCCTGGAGGACAGTGTCTGTGATGTGACGACATCAATTGTCTCACACATTGGTGCAAGATGAATTTCTGCAATTGATTCATTATTTTTGGGAAAGAATCGTAGCATGTTCTCATTCACCACTCATCAATTTTTCAAATTTTGCGCATTTTCCGCCATTTGTTCACATGTTGCAATATGATACTTGTGATTGGTAGGTTTAATTCATGTGGTGCTCTCAGGGCGATGACGTATGTTTGACGTAATGGCGTTTCTATGCTGTTTTCACTCACTATAATGTCACTTCAGAAGTGCAATAGGATAATTTTGGACATTTCTGTTAGGAGTGCAGCGAGTGTTAGGACCGCAATTGAAGGGTAATGAGAGTAAGAGAGAGACAAAGAGAAACGCGATAGAGCATATTGTCAAAGAGTATCTTTATCCATAAAGTGCCAAATTTACCAACTCCTTTAAAAAGATAATTGTGACAGTAGATCTAGTTTCTTAGCATTTGTAAAAATTGTACAAAAGTTTACAAAGTACAAGTCTGTATGTGTGTGTGGTTGAGGTTTTTTTTTTAAAAGCATGACATTATTTTTTTCAATTTAATACCAATATCCTTTTGACACAAATTCAAAAGCTCCGTACTCCTTCTGTTACAGGCTTGAGCTGCACAGATCAGCGATTCGTCGCCTTGTCGATCTTTGTATTGTATTCTCTATTGACTGGGGTATTTCGATAGCGTGTACATTTATGTTCAAATACGTTATTAGTAATAACGAATGAACTGGAGCTGCACTCCAAACACCTGTTTTTTTCTATATTGTAGTATTTATATATGATGCCAGTATTCAATGCCAAAAAATGCCCTTGATATGCGATCGTGTCTCAATATGTAAAGGCAAGGGACTTATAAAAATACATTGTTGTCAAAACTTAACTTATGAACAAAACCAACATCATCTATAGCTGTTGTTATAAAATTGTATATTAAAACTTTTTTAAAGATTTGTTACTTTGTTCTGTCGTTTCATCATAACACTGTAGTCGATTTGTGTAACCAATTCCAGTGTTTAGAAGTTGTGTTAATCTGCAGAGTGCACATGCCCGCGATACCTGTCTAACAGCATGCATTAATTCTCTATCATATGGCGATCTGCAGATCACCCTGGCCGGAGTTTTGTTGAGACTGACCGAAACCACACTATAACTATCAGGTCAAGCATTAGAAAGATAAGACGCGCAAAGAAGCTTGTTTATATATAAACGTTTAGCGGAATCGGCACATCTTTGGACAACGAAATCCTGCATGCATCAAATCTCGTGTTTGCTACTGTGGGTACTCAGGTTACTATCTGTTAAAACTCGGGTTAGTATTAGTAAGCACTCGTGTTACTATATGTTAAAACTCGGGTTAGTATTAGTAAGTACTCGTGTACTGTTTCTAACTGTAGGTTTGCTTTATCAGACTTGCACTACATCAGAGACCTATATATGTCGCTGATTACATTTTAAAAGTGCGATCTTATTTTTTCAAACGAAATGGATAGAGCCAATTCCAGTTGTTATACATGTCTCTGATTACATCTTGAAAATGCGATTTTATTTGTTTTATTTTATTTTCAAACGAAATGGATAGATCCAATTTCTGTTACATCTAGGTTTGGCAATGCGTTATTTGTGAGAGCACAACCTTTTAAGTTGCTCAAACTAACGCAGAAAACGGAATCACGTTGGACATACTAAATATTAAAACCGCGACGGAATGGGATTACTATATACTTTCCCCTCGTCCTTTCTTCGTGAGAAAGTCTCTGCCAGCCAGGCTCTGTCTGGATCCCGCGTGACGTGTTAAATCCCCCCTATAACAAGTGGCTTAATTAGTGTAATTATTCTGATCATTTTGTCTTTGAAGTGAAGTTCTAATGATGCCGATAATGTTGGAATATATCTACAAAACCTCGTTCAGGTAACCATTTTGACCTGCCGAGTCATTCACCTCCCGTGAGGACTTAGTACTACCCACGTGGTTTGGGGTCATTCGGTGTATGGCCATGTCTGTCAACCGAAGGGTTGCTGGGTCGCACGTCGATAATGGGATCGTGAAATCACTGCACAGGTGCTTGGTCGTGTTGTCTCACAGAATACATTGTTCATTGTACATGTTTCTAACTTCTACCATTTTATGATGTGAGCACATACAAGCATGCTTTATTGCTAGAACATTCTCGGTTTCCTTTGATATTCAGTACGAACGCACTACGAACGGAACCTCCAAAACGGATGCCGCTCAGCTAGCTTATATTTCAGGCGTTCATAATAACTTAATCAACCTTTCTTAATCGAGCAAAGATTTGTGCAAAAAAAAAAATCTCTGCCGAGTAGTAATAATGTTCGAAGTGAATACGTGTTTACGGCATATTTATATTTTCCTAAAAAATCTCATAGAATCGGAAAGAACACTAAACGCTCAAGGATAAAAACGAAAAAGATAAGGTACAGCACTTAACCATCTCCTCCAAGATCAGGGGGAAAAAAGAGAGGGGCAAACAAATACCGCTAATAATGACCAGAAGGTTAAAAAATAAAACCGCCTGTGTCAGGGAAATGGAGGCAGAGACTGTAGACCCTGCTGTTGCTTCATACAGCTATTTAGTGATAGCATGCACGGTTCCGAACTTCTCGATTACTGTGCTGCATGTGTCGAATTTATCTTGTTTACGCTAATTACGGAGTCTAGTATCTGCAAACCACCATAGTTGATTTCACAGTCACTCGCTTGCATCCATTTTAATTCACGAGAATCTTTTTTATGAGTCTGGAGATTAGGGCTTACCTAGAGGTCATAGGATTAATCAAGGTCAGCCGACATGTAGCACGAATGTTTGGACAGACGATGGGTTCCAGAGTAGCAGACAAACGCACGGATGATGCAGAACAGAAGCACCAATCAAGTTCTTGTCTGCTGGAGTTCCAGTAGAATCGCATTGAAGAATACAACATTGCTGTCGTCTTAATGCATTCCCATCATCATTATTCAGGTTGACAAATTTCTAATAGCCTTCCCGCACTTACGACATATTTTCGGCAATGCTCACTTGGAATTGTTTGTTTCTGTAATTTTGAGTAGAAGCACACCAAATTTTCATGTAGAGTTTAAGTTTTAAGAGCAGAGATCGGGTTCATTGGCGTTGAGAGTTCTGATTTCAATCAATGCATCTGCCATAGTGATATGGTATTTGAGATAGTGTATTTAGGCCATACCAATTCGTAATTCTAGTCTACGGAACTCGCTCGCTCTATTTGATAAAATTAATCAAAATTATAATGTTTCGCCTTCGCTGTCCAAAAGTTCCAAATAAAATTTTTTTCAACATTTTTTTCCACATTTTAAAACAAGCACAACAGTCCTGATACTACACTTGAAGCTGCAAATGACAGAATGAAGGCCTGAAAAATTCTTGACATTGTAATCCGGTGTTTTTAAGCTTTCCATCTTTTCTTTATTTGATATTTCAAAATATCAATCATTAAGTTCACTTGGTAAGCAAATGATTTCTAATGAATTTAGATCTGTATTTGTAAGTGCTCGCTTTTTGAAATTATGTACAATTCAATGAATAATATTTATATTTCTTGTATTCGCTCGCCTCATAAATTTTATCTCCAAAATGAAAAATAATATTTGTAAAATAATTTCGCCCTCTCGTCTACTTTTTTTTGGTTTGAAAATCCGAAGGACTATTTTATGAATTGGTGTGGCCTTAGTTTAACATTGTAAGTAATTTTTACTCTCAAAAATATAAAATAAAATGGTACACCTGGCATATAAAGATCGAGACATATAGGCCAGATAAGTGACTGTTGCAAGCTGTATTGATCTGTCTGACCTTCAGCGGTACATGTGTACATAGAACTCTTAACTGCAATGGAATAAATGATATACAGATATAGGGAACCATACCCAATCTATACAATGTGAATATTGCGCAGTGTATATCAGCCTGAATGACCAATATATGCCTTGAAACTAAGTCCAAGTTTGGGAAAGATCATTCATTTGTCTAACGCAACAGAAATTTTGCAGACTACTAAAGGCGTGAGATGACAAGACTTACTGCTGAACTTTCTTCACAGACAGACGACGAAGACATAGGTCAGGGGTGAATAGGAAGTAGGATCAATAAGACTGTTTCAGTTAATGTTCTACTTTAATGGTCTTTATTTAAAAAAAAAAAAATAGAAGATGCGCGTAATTGATGTCGCCAAAGATATCACACACACACATACGAGGGGAAAAACGCAGTGGAGATTTTTTTTTTTTTTTGGAGCCCTAATTCAAAATAATACCACAAAGCAAAAGTATGGTGATCTATATTTAGCCTGTGACATGCAGGCCGAACTGTTCTGGTCTCATGGCACGACAGATATAATGAAATAGGTAAATATAAATCAAATTTAAACGCACGGTATTTGATATAGCAGACAGACAACGGTGCCCCAGAAACAAACTAATCTTATGTAACCATTAAAGAAAATAACAATGGGCGACCATTCTTACGGAAAACAATGGACGTCCACTAAACGTTTGTATTGTCCTTAAAAAGGGACATTCGATCCGAACCGAAAAACGGCTTTGTCACATCGAGACCGGCACCGCCCCAAAAAATGTACTACTGCGATATTACTATTGGTACTGTGCACGGGGTCAAGGCAGCTTTAATTGTTTTCCGCAGCAGTAATTGTCGATAAAGTGCTCAACTGTCAACACCCGGTGTATACTCTGAGATCTAACACAAATACAAAAGGAGAAATTCAGTTTTGAGCCGTGNACCCGGTGTATACTCTGCGATCTAACACAAGTACAAAAGGAGAAATTCAGTTTTGAGCCGTGTTGGGACTTGACAAAGTCGTTAGTCCTGTACCGGGTTTATACTCTTATAATACCCGCCTCTTGACATATACGGGAGACAAAATACATTTTCGACAACAGATAAAAATCTCAGTTCACCACTTTCTGGCCTAAAAGTGCGACTTGAAAAAGGAAAAAAATTCGTTATCAATCTACACAACAAAAAGACGTGTGCCCCATGTTCAATATTCTAATGGCCTAATTAGGTTTTTTCCGATATCTCTCGGAGTTTCACTTTTTATGGCCAAATAAATGTTGGTCCCTTCCAGCGCAGAACGTTAGGCGTGGAGAACGTGTGACTTTGTTACACCCTGCTGCTGACTCCGGTACACGCCAGGTAAAGCCAGTGCTCGAAATGGCATGTCAAAATACAGGAATTAAAAGTCTATATCATCGTTTTGAGAACATCGTTTTACTTCAGGGAATAATTCTACATTTTTGAAACATGTGTTTTGGGTACACGTTAATCCATTTAAACATAAAGTTCTCGCCAAAAATTAGAACCGTCATCAAAATAAATTTTGTTAAACTGTTAATACCAGTTACATAGAAATGGCATAATAAATGTGTCCTTAGGTCTAACGAGAGAGTTTTCTCGGAGACGAGGCCACAGTAGGCGCCGTCTAGTGACCGAGTAATTGGCGCCCTCTAGCGGACAACATTCCTAATCCACAGACCAAACACGGTACTAGAGGACAAACCTGTGTTTCTCAGAATATTGACGTAAACAAAATAGGTTACCACGGGTAAAAATTGTTTCGATTTCATAGGCTAGGAATGACAATGCGAATACAATTTGTTTTTTTGCCAGGATTTAATGTGTCAAAGTAAAACGGTTAGAGATGGTACCATCTGGACTCCTGGCTCTTTTATGACTGATAAAAACGATATAGAAGGATGCCGGAATGTATATTTATAAGCAAGCGTGTCTCTCCTTGATACTAAAGGTGTACTCTAAACACAAATCAACAAGGGCAGAAAATCTACTGTTTATTTTGTAAAACTTTATCTGAACTCTAAAATGAAGTTAATATAAAAGCGGTAATAGGAATGTTTGGGCGATATATGATATGTCATTCTTGAGAATGTTGCCAAGTAATGCCACGTGTCGATTGCAGATTCTGCTTCTATCAAATGCACGTGGTAAGTTTAATATCTATAGAGGGTGAACTCAGACGAACGACACTTTTCAGACTTCAAGGATATACTTAGTTTTTGACAGTGCCATTAATATTCCGTATAAGTTGTTCCAATCCGTCAAAAACCGCAAAATCATCGCAGAAACCTAAGACAATGTGATATGTTGAAGATTTGACCTTATGCGAGAATCGAAAATGTTAAGATATGCATAACAAACATACTGAGTCTTATAATGCAGGCCAGTATACCTGCATGTTGCATCGTGATGTTTGGATGGCGCAGCCCCCTCCCCCAATAAATATCGCGGGTCCGATTCGGATCTTTTCGATTACTTTTTTTTAATAAGAGCATAGTGTGCTAGACTTGTCAGAATTTTATTGTGATTTGATGATTCAAAAAAATTAAATTTGCAGAGTCCTTGTTGAAGCGATGAAGTCGACCCGCATTCCAAATAAGACCGAGTCTACATTTTAAAAAAAAAAATCTAAAAATCATTTGCGGGCGAAAGAATCATATATATGCTAAACTTGTCAATCATTAGTTGGAAGCGAACCTTATTGGAACCGTTGGTAATGGCATCTGTTTGACTTAAATGCACATCGGTTAAAGTATTCCAAACAACCCCATCCACCCATCCAAACCCCAAAATAAATAAATAAAAAAAAAATAAACCAACCAATATGAAAGGAACATCAGTGAACCCGATATAGTGAACCTATACCTTCCCAGCGTCCCTGGGTGAACTTACACTTTTAGAACAATGAACTTGGTCGGTAAGCTTGACCCCCGAGGCCGTAATACATCAATTCATCAAGTCTGACGACTACCCATATTATCTTCAAACGGACTCAATTAAAGCCTGGGTTTTTGGCTGAGGGGTACGTCACACGGCCCCTGATGGTGGCGGGCTAGCATACGCGGGAAAGTTTATAAAATAAAGTTTTCGAAAGAAAAAAAAAAAACACTTCGTATTTATATGGATTAGTCTGTTCTTATTAAAAACGAAAATTAGCAGTTTGTGTACGTTTATTTTTATCAATATATGCATTTCTCTAACGTATACACGACGTTTTCATGTATAACTGTCATGAATATAAAAATGAGCGAGTACATATATATATGAGCAGTACATATATCTATTACTTACCATCCTCTTAGTGATGAGTGTCCTTACCTTTGCAATTTAGTGTTCAGGTGTAATCAAAAAAATATTTGGAGGGATACATTGGTAGACAGAGAGAAAAAAATAATAGAATTCAATAAGATGTAACGCTAGCGAACACGTGAAATGTAGAGCATTGTTTCAGATTGAATCGATATCGTATCAAATTAGATATACTCTTATATATGTACATGTACCTCTTTTAAACCAAGAGATTCTCTCTTCTTTTTTTTTTTTCTTATTTGTAATGCATTTTGATCTTTTCCCTGAAACCATTGTCCTTTCTGCATTATGATCAATAGGGAATATTTATCGTGACATCAGATACTTAACTTGAGAGAAAATGCTGGAAGCGTGTTTGGATTTTTAGAAAAAAAAGTAAATAAATAATCTCACGTCTTGACAGCCATTCCTTGCATGCTTGTACTTCGTCATTATTAATATATGCAGCGTTAAATTAGCCAGCTCTCCATGTGCTGAATTTGGAATACAATATTAAGCATTGACAACCTCATTAAGGAATAAATTTACGACTGAATTAAACGCTTCCTGATTTTTCTTCTCATTCTTGAAATTCCCGGCAGGTTTTAGTACCTCTTTGCTGGTCAAGTAAATGTATCAGTACATGTAAAACAAAAATCTTCGCAGAATATTATAATGTCGAACTTGAAATAATACAATTGATTTCGTGGAATTTCAAAGTTTGTTGTTGGTTTTAGATGAATATTGACAACTGAGGGTAGAAATATAGAAAATACAAGTACATAACAAAAATTGTACACTTTTTTCAT